>VDFB02381496.1:0-17688 GCA_007258455.2 Sequoia sempervirens | reverse complement strand
TAGCAAATAGGCATCATGTATGATAATAAAAAAATAAATAAGTAAAAAATAACTCTTCCAATAATAAAAAACCATTCTTATGGAAGTTGAGATAAGTACCATGATGAAAATGTAGTTAACAGACATCATGTGTAAAATAAATTATCTGTGTGTATCATTACACCTCGAGGTAATTTCTACAATCTATCATATTTTTGTCATGAAATCCTCATCCGTTCATTCTATACCATTTACTTCAATATTCCCTACCCACCTTGACCTTGATATGGAGTGGAGCACAAACTTATTTACACATTATTTAGCACACTCTTGACATGTCCATCCTTTGACCATGCTCATGTCATTGCCTACATAGCACTATCCAACCCGGTGTCTTGGAGAAAATATATTATTCCTATATGACAAAGTCCTTAGAGATCACATCCTAAATCCTCCATCTTTAATCCTCATATCTCTTATCCCTCATCTAGTCATCCTCCCATACTCTATCTAAGAAATCTATTATCCTTTCATTCTCATCGCTAGAATTGGTTCTCCCTTGTCATTAGTTCCAAGATTCCAATCCACTTATCAAATATACCTCCATAATTTAGGAAACCTTGAAAGTATTCCATCCAAATTCAATAATCCTAATTCATGCAATGTTTATATATAATCTAGCACATCTTTCAAAACATTCCTTGGTTTTGTTCTCAATCTTGCTACAAACCTTGATCCATTTTAGTCACATTATCTTCATCATGATATTTATATACCAAGTCCCATGGTGTTACTGGGATGTTTCCTTCCCTCTTCAACAAGGTAATCATCATCATCAATCATTTAATCAATAATTTTTTACCTTGACTAGGGGCAAGATCATGTTTGTCTTTGTATCATTGTGAATGTACACTTGATTTCTTGAGTTTATTTTTTATTCATCTATATTTTTCATGGTCCTTGTATAATATTGATAAAAAACATCATGATCTCTCATATCATCATGTCTAATAGCATATGCTTGTAGATGACCATTTATTTTTTAGTCAATTCATGCATTAGATACATTGTCACCTTGGTATTATATACCCTGGTGCATAACATCCATTGCTATATCAAGTAAAGGTTTCTAAAATCAAATTCAATAAAATTAATCATTATAATAAACCCATCATCATCATTTCATTCATAATCATGCTTCTTGCATCCATCTTACTAGTTTTTCTCTATTTGTTTCTTCTATTTTTCTTCCATCATTTCTCCTTCTTCTATTTGACTTTTTCTTCACATCTCTTCTTTTGAGAGCTCACTCATGAATTTTTTACATAGGTAACCTCTCGAAGGGGAATTAATCATCCCACTAGCTAATTTGGCATTACTTCTTCCACTTGACTAGGGCATCCCCATCCTTCAATTGTTTCTTCTTAAATAGTTTTATTTTCTTTGAAATAGTGTTACTTCAAATATTGTTTCAAAGAGGTGAAAATGTAGGCAATAAAATAATTCCTTTAATTATCATTAATTATCCATAAATCATATTAACTTTCCATTTATGTTTCATCATGCCACATTTATCCATTTAATCATTGGTTATTATTTTCTTATTATCCATTTAATCATTTAATTAAATAATTATTTATTATTTAATTAGATGAGAGCTAATTACTCATTTTTAATAAATAAATAACTTTTTCATTTATTATCTCACTAGTAAACTCCTTTTGAATTAGAAACTTATTCTTACTTGTGTATTTAATACATTAAATATTTATTTATTATTCTCTTAGGACTTTGAAATGGAACCTTTATATTATGATTTATCTTCTCCATTTTCTTGAGTTGACTTTACATTCAATTCAATAAACTCTAAGTGTTTGATCTTATCCTCATCCATTCATTTTATTTTTTAAAATTTATAAATACCTTGTCATCTTATCATTTTCATTTTTTAATTCTTTATATAATTTTGCTCTATCAAAATTCATTATCAAAACAACACAAAGTCACACTATTGAATTGCATCCACATCTATTAATAAGAAAGTTGCTACATCAATCTCAATGTGAGATTCACACTAAAATTGGTAAATAGGATTTGATTTGTTTATGTACTTTTAATTGTTCTTTACTTCCTTTATTTCAATTTCATTCTTACGCCTACCAATAGGGCCTCGTAATTTGGTATCTTCTAGTCCATAAAAAAAAAACTTAAAATAATGGGGGATATAATCCCCTTGAGGTGTCATGAGAAAATTCTTGCCCCCAAGTAATGATTGGTGTAAAAACCCATCAAAATACAATGTCCATTCTTGTGGTTTATTAATACGGAGAAGAAAATCATCTATAAATTTTGTGAGTAGGGGCTATGTATCCTCAAGAGGTGTTGTTGCTAATGGTTGGAAATGATGTGTACAATTTTTTTTATCAACATATTTAATGTATGTTTTGTTAATGAGGAATACCCATTTGTTGTGTGTCCTGTTAATGTTGTTTTAGAGACAATATATTTTAGAGGATCAATCTTTGCAATGACCTTGGTAGAATTTCAGAGCATGTAGAGTTTTATTTTTTGTGAAGAAAATACCATGTCTAGACAAGCCCTTTCAATGGGTTTGTAATAATATTCATGGTTGACAAAGATTTTGACTAGGATATTATATGGCACATTCATTACCTTGTTCATCATGTAATGCAAAGAGTGCCCCTAAGGCATGTTCAATTGAAAAAATATAAAGGAGTAGTAGTTGAACAAATTTAGGTGGCATAAGCATTGGTGGATTGGAAAGATGTTATTTAATGTTATTAAAATTAGGCTCATGTGAAGCATCCCAATGAAGTCTATATTTTTTTGAACAAACGAGTGAATTTTGACATTTATTTGCAAGTTGAACAATTAACTATCTAATATCTTCCAATTTGGCTTGAATGCTACAAATTTGTGTGAGATTTCATGGTGAAGCCATGTCTATTATATATTTATCTTTTTCAAGATCAACCTCAATACCTTGTCAAGAGATGATGTAACCCAAAAAATTTCCCTTGGTGATGCCAAAGACAAACTTTCCCATATTCATGTAAACTTTGGATTCTCTAAGTCATTGCAAAATGTGACACTAGATGATAGGATGGTATGCTCTAGTTTAAGCCTTTCCCAAAATGTTATTAACCCAATCTTTAACTTTATGATGAAGATATCATAAAATATTATGGTCATTATTTTTGATAAGTTGCTCCTACATTCTTTAAGGGAAAAGGGATGACCCAATAATAGAATATTCCCTAAGGTGTAATAAAGAGAGTCTTATGTTAATGTTTTGGTCAATTTGTATTTTATTATATCTTGATAAACCATCCATAAGGGAGATCGTTTGATAACTAATTGTAAGACGAATAATAATATCAATTTTGGGTAGAGGGAAGTTATCTTTTGGGTAAGCTTTGTTGATATTAAAAATGAGCAAACATGAATGTTTTCATCTTCTTTTGAACCGATACAATATTAGAGATTAATTTCCAGAAGTTTGTAGGCCTAATGAAGCCAACATCTAGTACTTTTTGAAGTTAATCCTTAATCAATAAAGTAGTCTTAGGGTGATTTTTTTGTGGAGCTTTAGCTTGACTAATTTGGTATATGGTCTTACTACTAACTGATGAACAATGAGAGAAGGATCTATGCCTGAAATATCTGCATAGGACCAAGAAACCACATCAAAATATTGTAATATGAGATCCTTATGAACTTGTTTTCTTGAGAAACCATGTTAACATCAATTTGTGATTTTTTAATATTATTAAGTGTCAAAGATTATATTAATGGTCTTTATACTGAGAGAGTTGATCCATTGTGTAACCTCTATGGAGCATGGGGAAGGTGGATTTTCTCATCAAATGATGCATCTTCTAATTCTTGAATAGGTATTTGATATTTTGATTTCTTTGATTACTTTGATTTTTGTTTTTTAATATGGAGAAAATACTCTACTTGTTCTCCAAACTATATGAATTTGTAGATCAATGACAAAGAATATTGTATGGTCTCCTCGATGAAGATTATATCTAGTACCATTTTGTTCGAGGAGAGCCTCATCATTTTGAAGTTCATCTAATGGTATGTGGTTGTATTGGTACCAATCAATGAGGTTAGGATATTGCAAGTAAATGCTAATGGTGGAAACATATCTAGAAAAAGGTTAGTATTTTCAAGTTCTTCGCAAGGGTCATGATAAGTAATAATTTTAATATGATTAATGTTGGATGAAGAATCACCAATAATTTTTGAAGAGTCACTAAGGTTATCAAGAGATACATCTAATGTTATATACCCTAATTATTAATTAGCTATACTCTCTAAAAAATGGATGGGTTTTAGGATTCCTTGCTCATTTTCCCCTATGCATTTACCTTTATATTTCATTATTTAACTAATTTTAATTGTTTTTGGATAGTCATTATTGTTGAAATCAGATGCATAGTCTTCTTTGGTTTGTAACCACAATGCTTTTGAGGAATCAATGTGCCCATAAAACAGAAAACCATGTTTGATAAAAGTTATACAACTATATTGTAAAGTTTTTCATTTTTGTGTTTGTTCCATATGAGGACGATTATAGAATTTAGGTGATAAAAATTGAATTTTACCAATATGGGTGTGGGATGACTGAGGTGGATGGTATATATTTGGCATTGGCATATGGCGAATTCGGTTGAGATGGTAGCTCTCCAACTTTAGTGATAAGATATTCGTTTGATTTTTGGTACTGTTGTTCTAACACTTTGTAGTATTAGAATGGGTTTTGATCTACTAGGATAGTGACTTCAACCCATTTATGAAATAATTTAAGACATCAATGGAATGAGGATGGAATAGAATACATGGAATTTGTAACGCCCATCCCGGAACCCTAGAGAATGTAACACATTTAAATAGAAATGAACAATTTTTTTTTAAAAAGTGATATTAAACATATGAGTTATGCTACACTAACACCTACATTCTCTAAGGATCGTGGCAGCACTTAAAAAAAGTACAAGTCTAACTAGTACAATTAATCATCACATGCATTCAATGGTCATAAATAAAGTACGTACATCCATCATCATTAAATTACAACACATAAGATACAAAAGATGTGATATTGTTTCATACATCTTACATTCATTTCATATTACAATACAATGCTCATTCACAAATGAGATAGTTTATACATAAGATTTACAATTACCAATAACAAAGGTGCTCCTCAATTACACTTGAGGAGTGATACAATTACAAGGTTACAACTGTTACAAAAAAATACATGAAAGAATAAACAAGGCCACTAGGACAAACGAGCTCTCCATCAAGAAGTACTCACCAACATGAACAAGATAAATAGGAACCTATCCCACGAACAAAGTTATCCAAGAATAGCATAAACGATGAGAAAACACAACAAAAGAAATAGCACGGTTTCCTCCTAACCGCGTGGTACCCGAAGTTCCACTCCCTCCATGCTAGGAGATAGTAAAATAGTTTCCAAAGAAAAACCTACAACCCCTAGACATAGTAAAATACATTTCAAAACAACACAAGTACAAAACTTAACATACTGGTTACATTGCTTCCAGATAACAAGGATCATGTACATCATCTATACACCACAAACTAACTAACAATTGTCGTAGGAAGAGTGTCACATAGAATTTGCTATGAGTTACCCTAGCTCAACCTTCCTAGGCTACCAGACCCCCATCCTAGGTTACCCTAGCTTGCTTCTACCAGCTGCTGGACCCTCATGCAAAACTATGTGTCTCATCTTATCTCAAGCCTTAACAAATGCATGAGCCATGAGAGATGCATTCATTATCTTTATTAGTGTGAAAGTTCCCTATTAATTCTTTTAAATTATCACTTGATTAAACCCTAGGTGAGTTACCCTGACACCCCTTTGTGCATCAGACCCCCACAAAGAGCCACTCTCCTACTGAAAAACTAGGTTTAAATCCACAATACTATGGGTATACAAGGTGCACATAACAAACTAATAACACATCTCAACCTTAAACCACAAGGTCACACAACCCGTTCGTAGTAACCGGGTATCCATACTATATCACATATCTCGTCTGTGGTAACCAGACATTCAAATTGTCTACACCCACGTGCACTACCCAACACAAATCAAAAGTTGAACCAACATATATAACAACCCCACATAGAATGAACTTCTCTGGAAGACTTACAAAACCAAACAACCCAATTGCCCAACAACGTAAACAAAGAAAACTCAACCAATAAGTAATTCAGACATATAATTAATCTAACATTCAGATTCCCTAAATCCAATCAAATCATCAACACATTACTTGAAATTAATCAATTTAATTTAATTTAATTTACAAGTAATAAGAAAATTAATACTAATAGTTTAACTCCAATTTCCACAATAACACACACAACAATAAAATTCAATTTCTTTATAAAAAAAATTCATTTTAACTATTTGTGCTTTGCATGCACCAAATAATACATAATATTCATTTCTCTTTTAAAATAATTTCATCTTAAAATAACTACTTGTGCATTTTCATGCACCCAATTAAAATTAATTTTTCTAATAAAATCATTTTATTATCAAACATCTACTTAAATTCAATTTTCTCTTTTAAATTATAACATTCTAAAAATAATCCATTTCATGCATTTGCATGCATTTATTTTTAAAATACATTTAAATAAATATATATATTAAATATATATATATATATATATATAACATTTAAATTTAAATATTTCATTTACAACTTCCAAACGTAAAAATTAAACATATATATTTAAAATATCCATTATATCAAAATAGACAATTAAATATATATAATACATATATATAAATATATATTATTTAATAAATTAAAAATAATTTACCATATTCAAACAATACTAATCATAAAACTAGTTTCAGAACTAGGTTTTTCCAAAAATTTTACTGAAGGTGCACACCAAGTCTTTTAAAACATATAAAAACATCAGCCATACCCAGTTCATAAATTTTGAGTTATAATTAATTTAGTGACCCTCTCTCTCTGCTTTTTTTTAATATAAATTTTTCTATAGGAAAATATTTACTATTTTATGAGAGGATTTTATTTTCCCTAATTTATTAGAGGATTCATTTTTTCAATCCTACAGAGGTTTTCTAAATTATTTACTTTTTGAATTTCTTACCATTTTAAATTCATTTCCCTATAGAGGATCTAAGATTTTCACAATCCTTCTATAGAGGTTTTCAAGAAATTCACAGACAATATTTCCAAAATTTGTAACAAATCCTCTACCAAATAAATCAACAGTTTTGTACAGACAATCTTTTAAAAACACAAATTAAATAAACAATTAAAATAAGGAACCTAGATCCTCAAGATGAAGAATGAAGCTGAGCCTTCGTATTTCAAATCCCAAACTTTTCCCAAAGATCTTCTCTTCCAGAAGATGTACAATAAATCCATCCAAAAACTTCCCTGAGAGCCTTTTCAATTTTTTTTACCAAAAAACTTCACACAAAATTCCTTATCCATTCCTGTGATTTTTTTTTTCCCTCTTCCAATTAATCCCAATATTCCTTTTTTGTAAAATAATCCCAAATCAAACCCCTTAATAAATTAACTAACACTTGTCACATAAGATATCTTCTTAATCAAAGATATTTTTATTATGCATTTACAACTTATCTTGCATGTAATCAAAATTGAACCATTAGTTCTAACTTCAACATTCTACTCAAAATCACTTTGTTTTAAACTCCAAGTCAAAATTCATAACATGAAGAAAACAATTCTTTTAAAATATCTTCTTTTTCTTAATTTAAATTTGCACAATTAAAATTAACAAATGCATTTAATTAAATATCCCTTTTTAGTATTTAAATCACAATTTAATTTTAAATTAAATTTAAATAATTTAAACTATGCACTTTAACAAAACAACTTAATTAATTAATTTATTTAATCAACAAGCTTAATTTAATTAATTAATTTATCCACTTAATAAGATTAATTTAATCAAAAGATTAAATTACCTTACCAAACGAATTAAATTAAATTAATTAAATTAAATAAAAAATTTAATCTAAAATACATAAATTAACATTTAAAACACATAAACTATAATTTGCACAAACAATCTCACAAAACAATAAATTAACAAACAAACAAAGACGACATGACACCACGACAAACCAACACGAACTGACGACACACTGTGACTGGGTTTGTGGTTTGACAAAGACACTCTGTTACTATCTCCCTATCAACATAACCATTGGAAATATGGACATGCTTAGACCTATGAAGCCAGGTGGAGACGATGTCATGTACTTGCAATTATGCAATCAAGACGAATATCGAACATGCATAAAAACATAACAGTTACACTGTGAAGAGAAATTGCGGAATCATAGGGCACTCACATGCGAGTGATGTAATCATGTCTCCTTCACCAATACAGTCACACAATATTGACAAGAATAAAGAACCAAGAAATCATCATATGATTGTACATCAATATTACCCAAAAAACAACTACGCTAATCCATAAGCATAACATAAATCATAAGCAACCACATAAAGTATCATCACATCAAAGTATAGTATCAACATCATTCCAATGACAACAATCATAAAATAATAACAATGTATCAAGATCTATCATAGTAAAGATATTGTCTAACAACACAAACAAATCTAAACACATAGTAGCAACTACAGAGGGCACTACAAAATTTATCTATGGGTGACCAAAAATGATATTATACAAAAGGTTAATATTGGTAACATGATAGACGGTGCTATGGACAATAGTTTCAACTTGAAGGAAAATAATGATACTACCAATGGTCTCTCTTTTTGAATTTTCATAGGATTTTATTGTGATTTTCTAGGGCTACAAAACCTCTTTTATGTATCCCAAGAGTTTAATATGTCACAAAGTGGTGAGGTTTAGTGCAAAGCCTCCATCTATAAATAGTAATTTTATGTTATGTTGGGTAATGAAAGCATCAATGTGGAGTAGATTATTATGTGAGGGGTCAATGTATCCCATGTATTTAGGATTAAATTTGGTATGGTGATAAAAATTAAGGTGTGCAATGAGTGTCATTAAATGGTGTTAGGAAATAATGCTTCAATGTCCAGTTCATTTAATCCATTTCCTACATAACCCCGTGAGAGTAAAGCATACATACAAGATTACACAATAACCATAATACATAGATAAAAATAGACAAGCCACAAGATAACACAAGATATACCCTAGGAAAACCATGAAGAGGGAAAAAACTAGCCTCCAAAAGCATCCATACTCCATCTTTTATTCAACAATACAATAATACGTGCACTTATAGACTTACCATGAATACTTCTAAAACATTAAGCATCTCCCATGCATCCTTAATGTGTACAAGCATGAATCCACACATCCCATGGCATGTTTCACATACATATCCTAAGAAAGACTGAATAATAACAATCCACTCACCCAACTAACCTTAACCACTAAACATGTGTTTTACTTAATAGATACAAGCTCACACAAATACAACCAAGTGTTAAGATAAAACCATGTGCCACAAAACCATGTGAACTTAAAACTATCGACCCCTTATTTAATATTGGGTACTAAGTTTTATCTTTATTAAATTCTTTCCCCAAACATTAAATTTTTATCCTATGTTTTCCACACATAAAATAAAAAACCCAATGTTGCAATACAACTTTACAAGTGACCCCAAATAATTATCTAATGTGGCTAAACATGCCTCGTAGGTTCACCACAATTAAATAATTATTTAATAACAACATTATAATATAATAATTTATGCAATGGTGTACAACACCATATCCTAACATTCCCCTACTTGTTATATATATTGAATAAGGGTCAATCACTGAAATACATCATCATAACCATACATGTAATTGTTGTGTGGTCTCACAACATGCCCCAATATTGAAAGAGTTAGGGACCCAAGTAAAAAACAAAACTCTTATGGTAGGATCTTGCTAGTTGAAAAGATCACCAGAAGTAAAAACTAAAGAGAAATCTTTAATCAAAGAGTACTTCGTAATGTAAGTGTTCTAGGTACCGGATACCAGGAACCAGAAACGTTTGAAAAGGAAAATGGCGATGCAATTATGATAAGAGTGTTTCGGTCTAATATTTAGAGTTCGGTAAGGTGGAAGTATGATAAAACTGAAGTCTGAGAAAGTTCATGGGTAAAGTTGAATACTGGGTATCGGGTATCAAGTAACGATGTGAAATGAAATTTTAAAATCTTAAGGTTATCTTTATGATTTCTATAGTCTAGTAACTCAGTATATGTAGAAGATAATCATGCAAGGATTTGTAATATGTAAAAATCATGTTATTTATGAGATTTATGTACTAACATTGAATAATGGTTTTGTTTACATGAGATGTTTATAAATTTTTTTCTTTTTAAAAAGGGATTCAACATGAGTGGAATTTGTGATTGCAGGAGATGTAGATTGTGATGCAAAGTTTGGGTATGGACGGTCAGGAAAATTTGAATCATGGATAGAATCATATCTAAGTCAGGTTGTTTATTCTAGGATGTTATAGGCAGAGGATTTTGAATCCACCTATAATGCCCTCTAGCTTTTAGTCCGACCATGTTGTCATATGGCGCTTGGTCATCAATTTGAGTTATTTGCTTGTTTGATGCTTGCTAGATTGATGTTTTAATGGATTTTTATATTAGATGAAAGACTAAAAAGAAAATTATAGTTGTTGTTTGATTGATGCATGTGTTATACTAGTTTTACGTGTTATATATGGTTCCTTGATAATAGTTTTCCCTAACTTCAGGACATAGAAATGAAATTATTTCTTAGATTAGTATTACTTTAACTACTTATAAATGTAAATTGTGGGTGGTGAATAATCTATCTATGAAATTTAGTGAATAAGATAAGGAGTGGTAATAAGGTTGCAATAGTGATTAATTAAGGGACGTCTTGGATTTTAATGTGATGATTGATTGATTAGGTAATGTGTTTCATCAAGTGAATGGAAATAATGTTTTATTGATTGCAATTGATGTCGTTATTAATTGTGTTTTGTTTTGTGTGAGTTTGAAGGTCTCATGATGTGCCACTTTTATTCTACTCTTGTCTCTGCGATTGTGAATCTTTATATTATCACTTTGTGGTCTCATGTTGTGAGTCTTTCTCTTGTGTTAGTTATGGAATGAGGAAACTTTACGTGTTAACTTTCTTGTAGTCATGTTCTGAGATGGTTGGGAAGTCATAGTGAGTGAGCTACCCTCATTCGGTAGGATTTATGATTAGATTTTCCATGTTTTGGATTTGTGTGGTTCGTTGCTCTTATCTTTGTTTTTGAGCTCTTGTGGGTATATTACCTTGCTTCATGGTGTTCTTTCCTTTTGATATGGCTTTGTGCGAGAAGGTCATGCCTTTTATTTGCACTTGATTCTCATGATTTTAGTGTTTGTGTTTTGGTACACCCCTTGATGTTATTAGTTTTGTGTTTCAGTGCTACTAGGGAGAGTGGCTCTTCATGGGGGTCAGCACAAAGGTGTGGATAACCCATGGAAGAGTTTCCTTAACAAGTGATGTAAGGCCCTGTCTCGCATGTGACTAATACCACCCTAATTTGTTACATACCTTACCTAAATAGATAGCTAGATTTAGTGCAGGCGATAAATAAGGTGATTTTGTGTGACAACAATATTGTACTCCATCTCTTTACATTATGTTTATAGTCATTACCATAAAGGTGTTATGTAGTTATAAATTATGGAATATGAATTGAAGTTAAGAATGGGAAGCGAAGGTAGGTGTAAACCCTATTGGGGTAAAAGTGAGATATTTTTATAGACATGCCCATATAGAGGTATAAGTGTTGGTTAAAGAAGGAACTACTGGCAGGTAGATGGTAGTGAAGGAGTTAGAGTCAGTCGGAGCTGGAGTGAGCGATCCTTGAACTCTACCTCCCACTTGTCCTTTCCCCTCAACTACCGACCACTCAGCACCCTTGCGCTCGGCGCCCTAACGACTATTATCCTTCCAACTACCTGCCCTCTTCCTCCATCCCACTGACTTGTGTTCCGATCCCCTTCCACTCCCAAGCAGTTAAGGCCATCCGACCATCAACTAACTAATATTCAATTAGTTATTTTGTGATAACATCATTATTTGGGTGAATCTGTTGGTGGGGTAAACAATAATATAATCTAGTTAGGTTGTTAATTAAACGATAATATGATTTTAGAATTCAAAAAGATTTAATTTAATAACATCAATATCATTGAGTCTTATTAGTCGATCAAAATATAATACTCTTATCAATAAGTTTCAATAGCTAAATAATTGATGATATTACTAATGTGTATTTAGATGAGCAATAAGAATATGCTCACTATTCAAAAATATAGAAATTTACATAGAGGGGCTCAAATAAGAAATAATCATTGTTAATTATGTTAATTTCCACCTTGAGGATTATTTTAATTATTTTTAATAATCAAGAAACTTGTCAATAGCCACAAATATAACAAGCATCCACTACCTTAAGAAATAAAAAATAATAATAATAATGGTGGAAATCATTATTATCCTAATAAGAGTCAAATCAGTAAATGCTATTGAACTTTCTTGGATTCTTCTAAGTTATTATTATTTTTAATTATTAATTGTATTTTCTATTAACAAAGTGGTGTACACCAAATTTGGTTTACATTGTTATGAAAGAAAATATATTGAATGGTGTAGTAATTATATCTCCTTAAGTCATAACAGGTGGTCTAGTTTGATTAAATATGAAATTAATGGTAAGGGAAGTTAAGTAAATAAGCATGGTTACTTGGGGTCTAAGATTTTAATTAATTAATTCTCACCAACTTTTGAAAAGTATGGGCATTGAGTTATACATTTTTCTTTGTGTATTGACATTCTATCTTGCGCTAAGTAATAATAATCATTATATATGATGTTGATTTAAAATGGGGATGTAGTTAACCTCTCCTGTAAACTATCCTTTTAACAAATAAAATTAATAATAAGGGTAGTAACATTAAGTTTATTAACACCCCTAATCATATTCATTAAAAGTACTTTAAATGTATCGAGCTTGCAAATCAAATATTTGGTGTTTAATTTGATTGTGGAGTGCTCGATGTGGATCAGACTGTGATTTTTTTAGTAGGTGAACTCCCCCCTCCTATCTCATTATCACGGCCATTAATGAATGTACGCTTTTCCAAATGTGGGATGTGCAAATTCAACCTAGGGGTGTTATCATAGGCATTCTGTAGAACTCTTACTGTATGGCATATCCGAAGGGGCAACTTTAGGGAGATAGGCAATTATATCTCTCATAAATAGGGCTCAAGCCAGCCGATTTGTCAGGGTTTTTGAGTATTCTATTGGGCAGTGAAGCCGTAGTTGGCTCTTGGAAAAAATCAACAGCCAACAGTCAGTTCACCGTTTTAAATTCTTCAGCTGCCTAACAACTGGTAGTAGGATTTGGAGAGTCACATTAATGGCAGTTGTTGAAGAAAATAAAACAGGAAGATTGCAAATCGAATGGGGGATCAGGGTGAAAGTATTGGGGCAACAAGTTTAAAAAAAAAAGAAAGAAGAAGGAGAAAACAGAAAAAGGCAGGGGTGGACATATTTGTGAAAGATTATTCTTAAGCCTTTTCAACAAATCCATTTGCCGTGTACCCTACAACCATTGCGAACCTTGAGATGACAGCTCTTTCAGGCACTCTTTCAAAAATTTCTCGAGCCTTGTCTATGACTTCACATTTTTCATACATTTCCCAACTGTAATATTGACAAAAGCTTTTCCCATAAAATCCTTTCAGTGCATATCCTGTAGTGATGGAATTCCATGAGGCGACTTTTCTTTGAAGGATTTTGTCAAATAGTTCACATGCCTTGTCTACGCGTCCACACTTTGTTGGCATGTCTATCAAGGCAGTTGTGACTGCAGCAGCTGAGAAGGGAACTTCCATTCTTTAGATGTACATACTTCGTTCCAAAGTTCCCATTTTGGGCGCAGGCATGGCTATCTTCCCAGCATGACGCAATTTGTGCAGAATCTTAAAGGTAAGCCACTTGCCGTGTTTTCAATGAATTGTTTACGGAAATCTGTACGTGCCCAGATCACTTTGTTGCATTTTATTTCATTCTAATACAACTCTATTATTATCTGGTAAACGATGGCATTTGTTGTGTGGTTTTATCTGTGGCCATTCAATATATAATGTTATTGTAATACCTAGTGTTAGATCCTCTTTTGTTTCTTCTTTGTGCATATTCGAATCACTTTTGTTGTGTCTGATCTCATTTTAAAATAATCCACCTGTTATCTGTAAATGAAGCCATTGGTTCGCTGGTTTTATCTATGGTTGAACTGAACTGCATTTGTCTTACCTCTGCAAGCATGGTTTAAGCTATGTTGTTATATTTATCATCCCTCTATTTAAGAATGCCAATAAAATCCTAGCTTGGGGTTCGATATTTTATTAAATATAATTAAAATTGTTATCTAAACATCCATTAATATAATATGGATATAAGAAATCTTCTAAATGAGTAAAATACAGTTTGATAGGTGATAGCCTACAATGGCCTAAGAGCTATAAAGAGCCATTCATAAAATCTCATTATTATTCTTTTATTCCTGCGAATTTGATTAGTATGGATGCCTTTCCAATTAAACTACCTTGTGTTTGTCCTGCAAGATTGGTGATGCAATCATTTTGTGCTTGGCCTGCAATTGTGTGAGCTTGCCTATAGTTGTGGTGGTTGTTACTGTAATTAAGAATATAGGAACTGCAAAACAGGTAATAATTACCTTTTAGATATGCCTCAAGTCCACTCTATTTTTTTTCATAGAGCTTTGATTTTTTTATCATATCAGAATGTATAAAAGATGGTATTTGTTATGTGATCATTTTTAATTATTACTTCTAAAACAAATTGTGATGCCTATGTTTTCTAAGGGCTGTTACAATAATATCTTGAGTTTAACTTGCACTCACCACATTTCTATAATTATTATTTCCCTTTGAGACTTTTTGCTAAAACAGTTTGTGCAGCTGTGCTTTTATAATTCTTGATATAATCTCTTATTCATTTTTGTTCTTCTTTTGAAAAGTTAGAATTAAATTATGTCCAGATTTTGGTGTACACAAGATTGACCCACTCTGACCAAACTTTGCCTAATCTAGAAAAAAAGAAGAAGCTTCTAACCATGAATAATAGATTAGTTGTGAATTCACAGAAGCATGGGAATAAAGCTCTAAATGTTGGATAGAATCATAGATCCTTTCTATCTACATTATTTTATTTAAATCTATGCCCTCCCATATACCTTTGCTGAATGTTTATAAGATAATTTCATATTTCTGTTATACACGATAAGAAGGATGTTCATAAGTTTTTGTAAGATTATGCACATTTATGTTGTCTTCTCTCATTTAAAAAAAAATGTGTTAACTGTTATCTGATGTTTTACTTCTGCCACATTTAGAATTTTAGTAACTGTAGCAGCTACTGAAATTAAGTTGGAATGGGCTGTTTGATTTATCTTGAACAATTAAATATTGTAGAGAGTGTGAAATTGAGTTTTATTGTCAACTCGCATATGTGAACTGTAACTTGGGATTTTAGAAGGATTGACAAGTCTTGATTTATCACATTTCAAATGTGAAGATTCTCATATTTAAATGAGATCTAAGATAAATGGAGAAACAATGCGGGTTTCTGCAAGATAGGGTATTCGAAAAATAGAGCAAAATAGAAAACTATGAACAAGAAGAGGACACTGCAATAGTTGTAGTATTTCTAAAGTCAGCAATGGTGTGGGTTGTTGTGCCTATTTTTCCTCTTAAGGTAATAAAGAAAAATAGAGAGAAATTAATTTTACAAGTTTTTGAGGAGCGTAAATGTTATGTTCTTAGTCTATGTTGTGGTTGTGAATATGTGTATCTTTTTGTGGTTGGCATAGTCTTTAATTTAGTAATGTGATCATTAATGTTCTTTGAGGTTGATGTAGAATGAAAATATAATATCTATAACATGACATAAACAAATTGGAACAATAGGACGTAAAACCTATATGATGAATTATTGAACGAATTTTCAAAATTAGGTAGAAAATAAAATGTTGAGTTGCAGAAAAAACTGCTCATACACATTTGGGATTCATGGTAAATGCTTTCTGGGTTTTATTCCTCGTTCTTTCCCCTTTCCAGAACATATTGAACATTTAAATTTGGCCAAATAGAGTGAAAGTTATGTGTGTTTTAGTATCGTCTATTTTGCGGCGATCAACAAACTGAAGGTCGTAGAGTATGTTTGAATTTGTCTCAAATTGTTTGGGAGAGTAACTGGTATCATTCTATAGCCTTTATTTAATGCTAACCAACTGGTAGGAGGGATTTGTTTTTGGGGTAATCTATGTCTTGGGATTAAAATAAGAAGCCTTGTTTCATACTTTCCTGTCTCCATGAAAACTTTTAGAACATGACACTACTTTAACGTAGATTGTAATCTATACATCCCAATCACATGAAAGTTAAATCTTCCTGTTCATTCTTACAATCATGGCATTTCATATGTTTTTACGCCTTGACTTTATATGCGAATTGACTCTTTTTTTTATTAGATTTGTATCCTTTATTAAGTAGTTAGTCGATGCCTTTTAGTATGGACCTAGCAAGGAAAATTTTGGATATGTAAACCAAATAGAAAATATGTTCCATGGGTGTAATAGCATTTGAAGTGTCATTGGTAACGCATGCTATAGTGAGATATTTTGAATACTATTATTTGATAGACGTGTATTTAAAACTTCCCTCAAAGTATTCTTTACTAAAATATCACTTAGGGTATGGTTAAGAGAGAGGCCTTTATTATGTGACAATTGGGAAGTCTTCCTTTGACATTAGTCGAATACTTATAATCGAGGTCCATTTGTTTAAGAGTCTTCCTTTGTATTGTTAACATTGTCATTTATGTGTGAGTTGATGTTATGGTTGAGATTGATGTTAAGACATCTCTTTAACCTAGTGGATTATATCCCTTTTCTATCCAACCATGGGTGAAATGGTTGAAGTCCTATTGTCGAACTACGGTGCCTCTGCGAAATATATACGTAGGCAAGGCCGTCTGAGACGAGCCCCCGAGGACTAGGTCTAGCCCCTAGGATTTGTTCTCTTATTATTCTTATGATTACTACTGATATATATATATATATATATATGTATGTTATTGTTGACATGTGACTTATATAATGTTTCAGATTCATTATTGGTAGGTTGAGCTATTTAAGTCTACCTCAGAGATGTGGATTCCATGTCTCCTATCAAGCTGACCATGATGGTCGAAACAACTTAGTTATCTAACTAAAAGAATTATAGTTTATGATTGGTCAAAATTTGTATGCCTTCTTGTAGTGCCTGTTTTGGTAACAAACTTGGAGAGTTTTGCAAGCGTAAGTGAACGAAATTTGGAATTTGTGTTTTGTCCTTAACTGTATTTTGAGTGTTAATTCTAGGGCATTACAAGTGACAACTTAATAAATTAACTAAGGGGATTGGGTAGATACACATTAAAAAAGATCAGTAACAGTTACCTCACTCATACCTTAGTGCTTCCACATGCTAAGGATGAGATGAGAAGG
>VDFB02381494.1:0-22729 GCA_007258455.2 Sequoia sempervirens | reverse complement strand
ATCTACACCCCTTTTAGGATCTTTTAGACCCTAGCCTTCATTCCCTCCTGTAAAACTAGCAAAACAAAGAACTTTGTAAAAATAATTAGTGTTTTTGTTGATACTTTGTGTAACCACAAGAGGAAGAAATATTAATATCTTGGTGTATCACCTCCCCTTTTCCCTTCTATGCATTGTTTATCTCCCTTTCCCCCTATGATTTGTTAGAGTAGGATAGTGGTAGGATTATATGTGTTGGGTTGGACCAACACATCTGCACTTGGATCAAAAGATAAAGCTGGCCTTCTCTAGAGATTTGACCTCAACTTGAAAGGTCCCACACCTTGAATTCATTTCCATTGTTTCATTGGAATGTTGAGCCTATGTTTAGAAAGGTACAATTTCATGTGACAACACTTTTATCATACCCTATGGGACTATTCTATGAACTTTATCTCATTTTTTTGACAAGGTTATGTTTCTCTCAATACTTTCAGCCTTGAAGAGACATTCACCAAAGTACCTAGAGACTCTATAGTCAAGTAAGAGACTATGCAATTAGTTTGGTTGATCATGTTGCAACTCAAAACTCTTAGTTCTAGATCAGACCTACAAATTCATGCAAAGGATTCAAACAAGAGTATATTCTAGAGGAATTTTCCATTATAATGAGCTATAAATTTCTACATCTAGAATAATAAATAAGCATTCCTTATCACTGGTAAGGAGAAGTAGAGGTATTGTAAATCCATCTCCTAGAGCTTAGTCTACACCTCTTTTTGGTATATTGCTTCAAAATAGGACACTTTCTACTCAAATAACCAGATCATTATTCCATATGGCTATCCCAAGTAATCAAGGTTTTGTTTCCTTCAATGGTAGTAGTAGTCTAGTATTATCCCAAAGAGATGAAATACATATTAATTCCTTAAAGAGTATTCCCCATTTCATTGGTGAAACATCTACTACTCTAGCGAAACACATTCTTGATGTGGAAAATATATGTTTTGTGCATAATGTTACAAAAGATAATGTAGTTGTTAGACTCTTAGCCACCTCCTTCAAAGGAAAAGAATTGCAGTGGTGTAGGGTTCTGCAACATAACTCCATTCATAACTGGGATGAGTTAGGTTAGAAACTATGTAAACACTTTGAAGACAAGAGTGATTATTTGTCTCTGGTAGAGAAACTGACCACAATTAAGAGAGCACCACATGAATTCATGGGAGATTTTAACTACAAATTTTAGAAGACTTGGGATAGAATCCTTTCCTTGGAAAAACCTTCTTCCAACTATATATTCCTATACTATCTAAGAGCTCTTAACAATGATATATTTGTTATGATTCAACCTATGGGTGGGGTAGCCTTTCCAAATGCATATGACTGTCATTAGGATAGAAAACTACTTAATACAAGCTAAGAAAATGGATCCAAGGCCACCAATGCCTCTATTTCCAGAACTTCTTCCAGGTTATAGTCCCACATTGTATCCTATTCTAGTGGCCTCTACAAATCAACCATCTACTCATGATGTACCTCTAGATGAATTGTAAACCTTAATTTAGAGTTTGAATAATGAGCTAGTGGTAGAAAGGAGAAAAAATAAAAAAAATAGACCTTATTAGCACTGAAATCAAATTATCAATAGAATAAGCAACCATATCAAGGGAAAAATCAATGGAATATGCCAAAACCTTGAATAGTGTAAATCCAGTGATTACTAACACTTCAAAGGCCATGGTTCTAGTTTAGAACAATCTAGATCAAGAGCATGAATGGTGCTACCCATGGAATCAGCCCCATAATCAAAATTCTTATCAAAATGGAGAGTTTGTACAAACCCTAGTGGTTCATAATGAAACCTCAACTTTAGGATAGAAATTTAATGTAAACTAGGAAATTGCTAATAGGAAAGAACATATGCAATGAGATTGGACACATTGGTCAATTGGAATCAAGAGGATTTATGTGGTGTAAATTAGTTGAATTTTGATGCAATAACTCAGATTACAAGGTCAAGGAAAAGAGCAATGGAGGGTCATACATCTTCCACAACTATCCAAGTAAGATGCAGCTACTAGAAAAACATGTAAGATAATTATCCTACAATCAAATCAACCTACAAGTAGGATTAATAATACATTAGAACAACCTTAGGTCATTCAATCATACAAACTAGATCTTACAGCCTCAAAGGTTTCATCTAAGGTTAGTCAACCTCCTTTCAATAAAGTTGACCAAATGAAGAAAGTTAACCTTAATGTCAATATGTGGGAGGATTTTTCTATCCCATCTCAAAGGGATCTATTGCAACAAGCCTTGGGAGAATTCAAGCAACCAAAAGATGTGCCAAATAAGGATCTATCTACTCCACCAATCATCCTAGTGCAACCTAAAGAAGAAGGGAATTCAAGTAAAATCCGTAATCCACCTCCCTCCTATTTATCCTTAATTATTGGAAATCATATATTGCATAACTGTATGATAGATTCAAGGGCTAGCAGCTCTAGTATGCCCAAAAAGATAGTTGATATGATTGACATCAAGTATGAGCCTATGACAAAAGGAGTTGTGAAATTGGATGGCACTACTATTAAGACAATGGGGGTGATTAAAGACCTAATTTTGATCCTACACGCATGTCTTGGTTGCAATATGTTGCAAGATATTTCAGTCATAGACCTCCCTTCTTTATTTTCCATATGCTTGTCCAAAGAATTCATTGCTAAGATAGGTGGGTACCTATCTTATAATTGGTCCCATATGTTATTCAAGACTAGGTATGTTACCAAAGTGATCATCAAAGCTAATCCCATTTCAAAAGATAACATTAATCCTTATAATCCTAGCTCCATACATATGAATTGCAAATTAATGCATGACCAAGAGGATGAGTGTTTTTTCATGAACCTACTACTCTTTTGGGAGGGGTACCTGATTGGTTTTCATATGATTGGGGAAATGTATTTCAATTTTATCCACTCACTAAGGTAGAGGAGTTTAGTCTTGGCATTTACTGCATTCATGAGGAGAATGTTCCTATCCCTAGCCTCTGAAAACTCAAGGAGACCTAGGAGACATAATGGACAATTTAGGCCATAATCCTAGAGTTGTTGCAGTCAGCGACCAAATTAGGAAGGAAGATTGTTATGAAGTCAAAATCAACCCTCTTATACATAAAAATAAATAAGAGATTGAGGAGGACCTCTTTTGTGATGATTTTGAGGTATTTTGTTCAAGCTTGGATATCATAACATCATCCCTTGAGGGGGAAGTTTGTGAGAACCATATATCTGAGGAGGTCAATGGTTATGGAAGTGGCTTACCCTTGTGTAAGGAGGTTTATTTTTCCTTTACAAGGAATTTGCTCCTAAATATTGACTTCTCCCCTAAAAGCTTCACCCTTGTTGTATGTTCTCCTGAGGAACCAATGTCAGATTAATAAGACACTTGTGCTATATGGCCCCCCTACAGTAATAAGGTTTATAATAAGGTGATCCTACACCATGCAGATAGTGTGTGCAACTCCTTACACACAAGTATTTTTATTCAATGGTTGTAGCTGGGTGAAGAATGCAACTATGGTTGGAGAGAGATCAAATCTTTCAAAAGGTTGATTTTTGATAGAGGATTTTTTTTGTAGTTTCTATTTTTAGAGTCATGCTCTTGTTTGTTGTATTTTCTTTCCAAGAAGTGTATTTACACACCCTGCATTCTCCTTAAGTTAATCTATGTTCTTAGCTTCCTTTTGTTTTCCTCCAAGTGCATCTTGCACAAGTTTTTTTTGTCTAAGGAAATCTATTTTGAAGTTTTCCCTTATGGTCCTCTATGCCCAATGGACCAATAAGGCCCTTGGATTCCATGAATATCATGCAATCATCCCACAAAAGTCACCAAATTGTTGTCACTTTATGACAACCCCTCTTTTCTTGCCTAACCTGGATTAGTTATTAACTAATTTAAGAGATCCTATATGGATTATAATAAATAAGAAAGGCCTCTAATTTTTGCATTACCCCTTGCTAATCTACACTCAAAACCCTATTTTTGTAAAATGTTCAAAGGATGGATTTTCTTCCTTCTTTTTTCTTCTCAAAGTCCCTTCAAAGTTTTGAGCCCTAAATGGGAATTTCGACCATTTCCAAATGTTTTTGTTCTTCCCAATTTTCCCTTTTTTTTTTCCTTTCATACCTTTAAGAGCTTTAGATCTCAATCAAAAATTCAAACTCATGTCTAAATCCATCCCACTTCCCCAATTTCTTCTTTCTTTAAATCTTTCCCATTGGAAACTTCGAGTCCTAGATGGATTTTTGGATCAATTCCAAAAAAAAATTTCTTAAGTTCCCACTTTCTTCTTTGGTTCCTTCAGACTTTTGAGACTAGATCAAACGTTTGCACACTTTTTCCAAGTGTCCATTTTCATTTTCTAGTTCTAATTCTTTTATTTTAGGACTTTGGGTTTCTTTCAAACATTTGAACCTTTTATTCAAAGTTTTGAATCTATTCAAGATCTCCAATCCCAACTTCTACCTTATTTCTTCCTATGTTCTTTCAAACTTTTGAGTTTCATTTGGATTTGTGGACCTTTGGTCTAAAGGTCCAAGTCCATTTCATTTTCCCAATCCTGACTTCTTCCTTCTTTAGATTTTTAGACTCTTTTTGGGTTTTTCAACTTTTGGTTTAAAATTCCAAGTCCAGTTTTAATCCTCACTCCCACCATCCTTTGCATTTTTATTGGTTTTTGCATCCCCACAAGCATTTTTATTAAAGAAAATTCAAAACACAAAGGCACGAAAAGGGTTACATTTGGTGCAAGATCTATGTATTTATGGGATAATTTTCACTAAGGTAAGATTCAACTATGGAGGTGCAAAAATATTGACATGTGGAGGTATTTAGTTAATTTTGCATGCCTACAAGCTTTTTTAAAGAGCACCCAATTTTTTTGTAGAAACATAAGAGGGCAACATGTGTCATGAATTCTGTAAGCCCACAAAATTCTTAGGAAAGTCTCTTTTCTGAGCATGGAATCATAGGATGGTGATGCATGGAAACGTCTAATTTTTCTTGCTCTCTCACAAAACTTTAAAAGAACTCCCAGTATCAAGTGCAATTTAAGTGTAGATAGCTTGAAACTTGTCAAGCATGTTTTCGTGAGCTTGCAAGCTTTTTGAAGGGTGCCAATTTTTAGCCATGGAAGTGTGAAATGGAAACACATGGCATGATTTATATAAGCTAGTCGAATTTTTGAGGCAGGTCCCATTTTAGGATGCAAAATTGCAGAAATATTGACACCCAGTAACTTTTTGTTAGTTCTACATCTCTGTGAGTTTTTAGTACAGGTCTAGTTTCCAATGGTGGAGGTGTGGGAGGTTGAAACATGGCATGGATTCTGCAGGTCCACAAGTTCTTTATGGTAGACCCCTCTTTAGGTTGTGGAGATACAAAAAATCTTACATGTGTATCATTCAATGACATCAAAAACATTTTCAATGACTTTTCTTCACTGGCCAGCCTTGATGATGCATAAAGACACTTTGACATGGCACTTCCCAATTAGCTAAGACTTTTCAAACTTGTTAAAACCTAATCAATACATTAGATCATCAATCTATGTCTCTTCCCAATAGATCTACAACCTGAATTAAAACTAGGAAAATGACTATGTGCTCATGTTCATGGGAAGATTTGCAAGGAGGTTACAATTATGCTTTAGCTAGCAGATCATATCTCTCAAGTTACAAAGTAGTTTTATGTGAATTTTCATGCCATATTCAATGCAAAGGTTGTGACCATGCTCCTTTACATGTTGCATGTATGTCACCTTTTCCTAAAAGTGGTTCAAGACCAAATTTCATGGCATATTTCATGAGGTTTTCATTCTATAGTTAAAAATATCATCAATGCAAAAGAATGGTGGTCATGTCTAGGTCATTCTAGCTAACTTTTAGCATGGAATTTGAGGATCCAACCATTTGCATCCAATCTGACTGGATTTCCTACTAGCTACTAACCCTAAGTTAGGGTTTGGTTACAAAATATCTTTAGTTATTCCTAAACTATAAAGGAAACTATTGTATTCATTTGAAGGGTTATTCACTAGGATGATCCTCTTAAGATTTTCTCTAGTAGATTTATGCAAACTTTCTATTTTATAACTGAAAATTTGGCTTTCATGCCTCTATGTTAATAAAATTACTATTTTCACCTCTTCTCTATGTTTGTGTCTAGTGTGACATTTGATACCTCTATGCATGCATGATTTTTTATCATTTTTTATGAGATATATGAGTGTGTTAATCTGTTATAAGTGTTAATTATGGGTAATATGTTCCCTTTTTAGGATCTTTTAGACCCTATCCTTCATGCCCTCTTGTATAGTTGGTGAAACAAAGAACTATGTAAACTTTTTTACTAGTTTTATTGATACTTTGTGCAATCATTGATTGAAAGAAAAATTTCTATCTTGGTGTATCACCTCCCCTTTTTCCTTCTCTGCATTATTTCTCTCCCTTTTCCCCAATGAGTTGGTAAGAGTAGGATAGTGGTAGGATTATATGTATTGGATTGGACCAGAAGAGAAAGCCAATCTTCTTTGAAGACTTGACCTCAACTTGCAAGGTCCCACACATTGAGGTCATTTCCATTGTGTCATTAGAATGTTGAGCCTATGTTTAGCAGGGTGCAATTTCATGTGACAAGACCTACCATTATAGGTTCTTTGAAAATTAATTTACAATATTGTGTTAGTATTTTGATTAAGTTATATGCTTTGAATATCAAAATATCATCTTTTGAAAAAACCTATATGCAATACATTTATTATAGAAATGCATGTTTATGATAAGAAAAGATAAATTTTATTTTGTTACCTCTTATGTGCATGCAATCTACAAGATTTTCTTTGCATATACAAAATGCATTGAAATATATTTCTTTATAATGTTGCTTTTGTATAAGGTGTTACATTAGTCAATGTGAAAGATGACATGTTGTGATTTAGATTACATATTGTGAAATGAAATAACAATAGATCTAAGTGTTAATTATGTGTAAGATCCTTTGAATTCTTCTTATTGTTGTATAATCAAAATCACTTTAAGAAAATTTTAAGGTTGTTCTAAGTAGAGCCAACATTGAAATTTCAAATATTCATAGTTATAATTGATTGTTTGAGAAAATTGTAGGTCTTGAATTCAAAGGATTTGAAAGTTGAACATGTCCACCTATATCAACAAGGGCATTAATTTTCATCACAAAGCACATGCCTTTATTTTATTTTCTCTAGAAAAATGTGTTTTGATTTGGAGTACAAGGTTGACCTAACAATTCCCTAGTTATTACTTTATGGATTTATTGTTGTAATAGGTGTGGTATACACCTTCCAAGATAAAATTTGGTTCATTATTTATTTATTAATTATTTATGAATCATTGCAGAAATGGGCATCCCACCATGACTTAATATTATGCCACGTGTATACATTGATACAAAATTTGTAAGAGAATATCTTGTCATGTAGGATGTTTAAGAAAATTCATGACAATGTATAAGTGTGTTAGAGATGTAACATAGTCTATGATGAGTGTACAAGCATGTAAGAGTGTAGTTATATTATTGTTTTGAGTTCTCAACCAACTTGTGATGTGTTATGATGCATCATAAGACATCTTTTAATGGAGATAATGAAGCCAAAATAAAGAACCCAAATTGGTGAGTTTTCTCTAACAAAATTATGTCAAATTATGACAATATATAAATATCTACTAAAAATAGCATGTTGAGTCATACTAAGATTACTAAGATATGAACATTGGAATTTGAACCTTTAATTTGAAAGTCATTCTTGAATCATGAAACTAATTCATAATTTTAAAAAATCACAAATAATTTACAATTTTCTCCTTTTCACTTATTAAATATTAAAGATGAAAATTCCATATAATATATTTACAAACAAATTAACATAATATTATAATTTTCCTAAAAAAATCATATTCACCCATTATAACAAAATATAAACATCAAATCAAAATTCCAATAATAATAACAAAGACAATTATCAAATTGTTCTAATGACTAATATCATACAAAATGATCATCATTACTACAAGATGAACCAATCTATTTAAACATCAAAGCAATAAAAAAAAATCACATGCTAAAGAATTATGATATACATTATTATTATTATATAGTACATATTTGTCTTTCACATTAAAACAAGTTAAGAGACAATTAAGGGAAAAGGGATTGGGATATAATAAGCTAAAGTTGAACACACTTTTCCAATGAAAGGTGCATATTATTTATGTTAGATTAGTGGCATGATATGTTTACACTATTTTGCTTTGAAAAAATCTCACTACACACTCATAAAGCCACAATTTCAAAATTAGTACATGATATTTTACACAAAACCTATAACATGGTGTATTCAATGTTGTCCAACTATGGTGTTAGTTTTGGTTTTAATTATTTTATATTCATTTAAGATTTATTTTATTTTATTATTTATATATATGAATATATATATTTTATTTAAGAATTATTTTATTTATCCTCATTTACTTTATTTTATTTCTAAAAACTATCATTTAATATTTTCTATAATTTTTTATTTTCTTTTTATTTTGAAAATAATTTAAAAAATAATAATTAAAAACTTTATTTTATCTAAAATTTAAAATAAAATGGAGATATATTTATCTAAATTTCATTTTTTAAATATATATTAGTTGTATTTTAGTTTTTATGTACATGGTCATTACGTTGTCATTATAGAATGTTCCTCAACATAATAACTAACATATATAGCTTTAAAAAATTATATAAAATATGTTTTGATTGGAGATAAAAAATGGGTTTTGGAGGGGCCCGAAACCCTTTACAAAGCAAAGCAGCTAATAAAAAAAGAAAGAAACATTATGTAACATTTAACCCAATGACAGTAAACTAATAACCAAAAAGCAGCTAAAAAGAAGGCAGCTAGCCAACAACACTACATATTGTTCAAAATCTCAATAACCTCCATTTCACTAGCAGCCATCTTTTACACATTATCCACAGTATCAGACACCTCTATACCAGAGGCCTTTCCCTGAGCTTTCATTGTGTTTCTAGTTCTGGCCCCCAACCAACCAATTTTTACCTTACCACTCAAAACACTACCTTTAATACCACCCTTCTCACCAACACAATCCACATCCAACAACTTACCCACAACAACAGTATCATCAGTAGACACAATATCCTTTCTCTTTTTCACAGTAATCATAGGGGAGATCACCTTGGAAGAGTAAAAAATGCCCAAAACCTTAGGGACATCTCCACTCTTCATCACAACATTCCACATTTTATCAATTTTATCCTCAAGGGATAAGATTATCCCTTCCAAGTTCTATTTCAAATTGATGGTTTCCTTTGCCACAATATTAAGAGAGTCCATTAGATCATCAATTTGGCTTTGGACACAAGGACCCTCAACCTTACTAGCAATACCTCTAATTCTAACATTAGTCATGTTAATCTCATGGAAGAACCACTTAAAAAGTTTAAACAATACATTAGCACTATCACGAGCCAAGCCCGACACATCAAAAGACTCCTCTCTGTCAAAATTCTCAATCCCTTTCCCCACAACAATGTCCTCATCAGGAGAACTAAAATTAACCTTATCGGCAGAAATATCCTTGCCTTTTCCATCAAAGACATGAGTCTTCATATTTTGAATGGAGTAGGTGATTTCCTCTACAACAACCTTCCTTTTCATCAACCTATCCACATCCTCTTTTCTAGTTCCCATAGTATGTCCCCCACCCACAACCCTTTCCTTCGCCTACTTCTAAATCCTAATGTCAGCACTTGGAGAAGCCTCACCAAAGATACCACTAGCCAAGGAAAGAGGGAAACCCTTCTCCAAGAGTTGGCCAACAGTTCTAAACACCCTTCTCTTCTTAATCCCATCCTTAGTCTCTTGTAGTTGTCTAGTTGTTGGGGGAGGAGACGAAGCTTCCCCATAAAGTTCATTTTTGTCCTTAACCCCCTTAGAAAGAACATTCACTAGCACCTCATCACTGCATGTCGTATAGCCCTCTTTGACATCTAGATTCCTTTTTCCAAACTTACCCAGAACAGGGGAATTGGGGCCCTCCTCAAAAGAGGCATACAAATATGTGACATAATCAACATCATCATCCCTATCAGACTCAAACTCTTTGTTTAAAATAAGCCTCCTCTTCTTAGATTTTTTACTAACACTTTCCTCTTCTAACACTGTCTCATAACCCTCCTGGGGTTTAGCAATATCTTCCTTTGGGGACACAAGAGGTTTTTGCACCTCATGAACTTTGATGTGTTCATATATTGAGAGAATTAACCCCACATATAGGATAGGGTTGCTAGGATTTTTCATATGATCCTTAATCCCCGAGTCAAGCAACATCAACAAGTAGTATGGAAAGGAAATCCATTTCTTATGTCGAAAATGGTTAAGCAAAAGGAAATGGTAAGTGTTAACTATTGTATACCTACCTTCCAAGGTGACATACCTCATAATATCTTCAACAACATCACACCACAATGCTTTTAAGGAGCTCCTTTGATAACCACGACTCTTCACCGTCTTCAAATCAACAACCTCATTCCCTTTAAAGAAAATAGACATCCTAGTCTGTGATTCTTTTTTGTTTTTAAACAATTTCATACCATGCATAGCCAAGCTAGTAATTTGGGCTATGAATTCTTCATCAACCACAACTTCCCTTTTTCCCAAATTCAGGGTTCTTTCATTCCACCCATGAGCAAACAGATTAGTGACCTAGGGGTTGTTACCATGCAGTTTCTCCATATATGAAGTTAAGCCACCCTTCTCTAAAATCTCCCACACTTCCTTCCTCTACTTAGTAGAAACACATGACTTAGGCTCGACACAGTTTCTATCCCCACCCATCATAGAATACTTAAAAAATAGAGGCCAAGCACAAAGAAAAAACCTCAGGAAACTAAGATATATACCACCTAGAGAAACATTATAACACAGAAGACTCTAGAAACTAAGATGAATATCACACAAAATCCATGCGAAGCTAGCAAAAGGACAAATATGAAATGATGAACTTGAACTTCAGTCCATGTGAAAGTTGTACCCCATACTTAATACTTGAACATCCCCATTCATAAAATTAGGCCACATGAATAAGGACATGCACAACTCAATGCAAAACAAGATCAATAGCAACTTGAGATTAGCATTCATTATTAATAATAGCCATTGCCTCAAAAGGAATAAGATCATTTAAATCCCACTCCTTTCTTTCTCTAACACCAAAGTTAGCAAAGAAATCAGCTAACATATTTCCCTCTCTCAATAGGTGGGAGATATAAAAAGTATCAAAGGAATTGATAATTTCAATGGAGTCCCTAACCAAGGCCTCAATAGTCCAAGATGGAGGTGATTCATTCTTCAAATTATTTATAATGTTTAGAGAGTCACCCTCCAACCAGACCTTCCTATACCCTTTGCTTTGAGCCCTTTTGAGTCCATGATAGGTTGCAGCCACTATTATATAAAATATGTTAATAAATATCTTTCTCAAAATAATTATAAAAACAAATAAAATTAAAAAATTATCCATATACTCTAAAATAAAAGAGAAAACAACAAATTATTTAACCCAAATACTTTACAATTCCACCCTATCAAACCATAGAGAAGTACTAAACCATTTAAATAAGTAGTTGATGCAGGGGGTACCAAATAATCTTGCATCCCCAAAAACATATTTAAATTTTGTCATTTTGATTTTTGATTTATTTATTTTGGTTTGTTGGTGGCATCTTGTAGGCAGTAACTTCAATTATTTTAAAATCTCCTCAAATGTAAAAATCTTATGGGTGAATTTGGATTTAATTCAAATTCAAATTGGAAGTGCTAGGAGGTGTGAATTAATGAAAATATTGAGAGTTACAAAATACCATGCACCTAGGAATGAGGGAGCTATTATAGGGTGATGTAACTCCATAATACATTTTTAAAAAAAATACATTGAAATAATGATAAGAGTTGGAGATGCCAGAAAAAGAGGTAGTGGAGAAGAAAAATAGGGAAAATGAATTGGTTTTTGTAGGAAAAATTGAATGAGGGAGGTTACCCATGCCCAAGAAGGAAGAAGGAGCAATCTAGAGGTTGGACTGGCATTTTTGGGAGAGAGAAAGATTGTTTGTCATGACTATGAGACCAAGTTTTAGTAAATTGGGCATATAATTCTCATATGCTAATGAAATCAAGAATTTCAAAATTATCTAGAAAGTTGAGAACGAGGCACACCAAACCCAAAAGGTGTTTTAAAACATTCATGATAATTAGGGAGCAGTAAGAGACATAAGTGATGGGTTTATGGAATTGTAGTGATTCTTGTTTGTAGAATTGATTCCAGTTTAGCTTATGGAATGCCAGTAGCATATGTTGTTGTTGTGGCTGCATGTTTATGTAAAAAATTAATTATTCAATTTGAATGAAGAATATTTGGTTATATTTTTCATTAAAAAATTGTTGCAAATGTTTTCAATTTTTGAAGTAAGATTGTTGGTGGTGTTATGGCTGCTTGGATGGGTTGTTTGACAAAACCCCCATCCTCTTAGTAAAAAAAAATTTAAACACCCATATCAAAGGAAGTGAAACAAAAAAGACATTTACCATCTTCCTGTAATTAAAGGATAGTCAAGGGTGCTAAAATTAATAAAGCAGTTCCAACCTTTAACATATCTAAGGAAAGTGGTGTTAAAAGTTATAATTATCGTAAATATCTTAAACATATCTATTTAAAAATTTATAGAAAGATTTCAATTTTGAATCAATTTTTATTTTAAAATTATTTTTAACCAAGAGTTGAAAACTAATTTTATTTATCTACAAATTAATTTATAATAAATTTTTTACATAAGAATTATTTTATTTTACTTTAAAATTATTTTATTTATTAAAAAATTACTTATTGAAGTGTTTTTAATTTAAAATCCATTTTATAATTAATTTTATTTAAAAATATGTTATATATCTTATAATTACTTTATAATTTTAGTTATTTAATTATATGTTGAATACAAACTAAAGGTGTTACTTTCACTCAAAATTTTGTTGATAAAAAATACTTGTAAATGATAAAGATGAGGTGCTTCTTTCTCTACTATAATATCATATAAAACATAACAAAAAAATTTGCTAAAAGAGGGAGATAGAAATACAAAGTTCTTTCACACTTCATCTCAGGTTAGGAAAAATGCTAATACAACCTTCTCTATTAAATCTACTTCAAATGAGCTATTAAAAGATGAGCTACATATTCAAAATGAGGTTTTCCTTTTTTTTCTAACCTCCTCTCTAAACAAATGAATCAAGATCTTGATTTGGAAGAAAAAGAACATGAATTCTTAAATTTCATTCCAAGGGTGCTTATTTTTTATGATAAAATGCTTATCTTGGCTTCATTCACCTTAGAAGAGGTTAAAACTATAGTCTTTGCACTTGCACTAGATAAAGCTCTAGGTTTGGATGGATTTACTACACTATTTTATTATAAATGTTGGGATTTTGTGGGGAGATATATTTGGTTGGATTTAGAGGAATCTCGTAGAAATGGTACAATGCTAAAAAAGTTCAATACTACTCATATTGCGCTTATTCCAAAAATAAAAATATCATTTTTCATTTGTAGATTTTTGAATTATTTCCCTTTGCAACTCCATTTATAAAATATTTCCAAAAGCTATTACTTTAAGGATTGAAAAACTTATTTAGGGTATAATTTTAGAGGAACAAAATGGTTTTGTCTTAGGAAAGGAGACTACTAAAGGGGAAATAATATTGCATGAAATATTGCATTCAATTCATTAAGGAAAAATTCTATCTATGATCATAAATTTAGATATGATGAAGGCCTGCAATAAAGTAAATTAGGATTTCTTATCAAAGATCTTGGCAAGGCTAGGTTTTTATACAAATTGGTGTAAATGGATTCTTTCTTATCTTAAGTCTACAATGTTCTCAATCCTCATAAATGGATCTTTGGCTGGTTTTTTCTCTACCTCTCAAGGAGTAAGGAAAGGGGACCCTCTCTCTTGATTTATCTTCATTTTGATGGCAGAAGCTTTGAGTAGGTAAATTTCAACCTTCCATGCATCAAGTGGAAAGGTATAAAAATTCCAATATTAGAGATCTCTTGCACACATTCTTTATTTGCAAATGATCAATATATTACTATTTGGACATCCCTCTATGAGAGAAGCCAAAAATATTATGTATTAGATAGTTATTGTCTAATTCTTAGGCAAGTAACCAATCTAGGGAAGTAAAAAATATTCTTTTAGAATACTAGCTCGTTGGTAAGTGGTTGCATTCTCTCTATTGTAGAATTCAAATGAGATAATTTTCTTTGTAGCTATCTGGGTATTCCCTTCTTTGAAAGGGCTTAAAAAGCTTCATTTTGGGGTAAGATCTTTATGGCTATTCAAAAAAGAGTAGCATCCTAGAGGGGTAGATGGTTGTCATTAGTAGGGAGATTTACTATGATCAGAGCAATATTATCTACCATCCCAAATTACTTAAATTATTAGTGCTCAAAATGCCAAAAGGGTTTCATGAGAAAATTGTTAAAGCTACTAGGTAGTTTCTTTGGAAATACAATTTAGACAATTCTAGGAAAATGCATTTAGTTTCTTGGGAAAAATTGTTCAAAGATAAATTTTTTGGAGGTGTTGGTTTACAAAATTTGTAATCAAGAAATTTAGCTTTAGGTACAAAGCTAACTTGGAAATTGTATGCAAGCCCTTCATCAAAATGGAGTTGGATTATGAGATCTAAATACCTTGACTCGGTATCCCCGAAAAGTATTCACTCTTGAAAACCCATTGGAAGGTTCAAGAATATGGAATTTCATCATTGCATGTTTAGATGTAATCTCCCCTTTTCTATCATGGACTATCAACAATGGAGAAAAGGTTAATTTTTGTGAAGATTCATGGAATAGGAATCCTCCTTTATCTATAGTTGATGGTTTTTTGGAGGCTCAGGATTGTCTAAAATATGTTTGGGGCTCAAAATTCAAGCATTATGTAGTAATCAAGGAAAATCCAATGTTTCATGGAAAAAATTTCACAACCTTCCATTCCCCCAACATCAAAAGAAGTTGGAGTCAATATTAGGTACAATAATGATTTTTCTTTTAGATTTTCAGGAAAAAATAATTTGGGCCCCATCTAAATCAAGTCAATTTAATGTCAAACAAGGATACAAATAATTGACCTTTGAAGATATAATTGAATTGGGAAAATGGCCTTATAAGCTCTATTGGCACTCCTCAATTCTTCTTAAATTAGGTTCTTTTGCTTGGTCAACTCTTCACAAGAGGATTCTTACAAGCTATAGGATTTTTAGGGTAGGTATAACTCAATCATTCATTCTATGTGGTTCTTGTCAAGAGTCATGTTGAATGCATAAGACAACTAAGAAGGGGGGTGAATCAGTTCTACATAAAAATATCAAAACCCTTATTAACATTTAGATCTGCATTAAACCTTAGACCCTTAACAACCATTAAAGCCTTATCATACATTAGCATAATGTAAACATTAGAAATAGTAATGCAAACACATCCAAACACATGAGAACACCAGATTTACGTGGAAAACCCAAGAAGGGAAAAACCATAGTGAGGATTAGCTCACAATATAAAGTAATTGCAAAATCAAATACAATAGGCTCACTATTAGAGGGCTCACTACCCAAAACAAAAGAAGGGATCACTTCCATATTAGAAAGAAGAAAGAAGATTGTTACATTGAGAAATCCATCTCAAAGCAACAAAAAAATCCACCACTGCTTCACCAGAAAATTCACACTTTCTCTATAGAATGTATACACATACTCACTACTTCTAGTAGTCTTAGGCATTAAAGCTCACATTATATTTCACACTTTCACACTTCACATCTTTGCACTTCACATCACACTTCTCTCTTTGATTCTCCATCAACTCAACACTTATTTATACCATCTTCAATCTTAAAAAATAATTGAAAAGGTTGGCTATGCACCTCAACCATGCAAATTAAAATTAGGTTAACATCATAACATCCCCACAGTGGAAAGGAATGCAGGAATACCACAACAAACCTTAACACATACCCAAATTCACTCGTACACATCACGTCATTCTTAAAAAAACATCAAAGCATATCCACAATTAGAGTAAACACCCAAGGTTATTTGAACCTATGTTAACACCATTGAAAAGTTAAGTACACACTTCCTTTGATCCAAAGATGACTCATGGAAAACATACATCACTTGAACACAATTTGTAATATTCCAAAAACACTCTAAAATCCAAAAACTCCTTTGCAACATCATACACCAAAAGAACATATTCATTAAATTGCATAACTAGTTAACCTTTCACACACAAAAACATTTGAATCCACTCTTGTGGAGAATCAAAACACAAAAAACTTAGAATAAACGTAGATATGAAAAATATAAGAACACCCTCATATCTGCAAGACTAGAAGCTAAACTATGGAGAAATGCAAAACAAAACCATTTCTCTTAGGAAACACTGCTTTCACACTTCACACACTAGTGAACACAACTTTCTCTGCACAATGATCCAGAACCTAAAAATATAGATATAACACCTATTAGCACCTTTGAACCACACAAATAGATGTTCAACCATGAAGAAATGTAGAGAAAAACACATAACACAATTTTGTCACACTATTTTCTCTTTTTTCAAATTTTCTTGAAAGAACTTGGAAACCAAGCACCACAAACACATTCTTATCACTAGCAACACTTCCTCATTACAACCAAACCATACAACATAGCAACTTAATAGTACACATACTTATCAAATCAACACTAGAGATTGACAATAGTGATACTACTAATGACAATATAATGCAACAAATCAAAGCATCACCAAGGTTGACATCAATGCAACAACAACATAGATCTATTGTTACTATATAAAGGATCTCTCTTTGATGCCTTATGGGTGGTGATTCCTTCATTACTAGTTTGGAATATATGGCTTAAACATAACAAGAGGATTTTTAGATATGAAAACTTTCTTCAATAAGTTGGCAAGGAATATATATGAAGTAGTTATGTCAAAATTTTTGAAGAAATAAAATTTAAATAATGTATTTTTAAGCTTGGATAGTGAAGTGTTAAATCTTTGGTCTATCCTCAATGTTCCAAATTAGGGTGCATAATCTAATGTCAAGAAATTTGACAAAAGCATAATCAAATTGTGTTCTCCACCTCCAAATTCTATGACTAAATTTTTATGGAGCATCTAAAGGCAATATGAGTATATCAGGGATAGGATGTGTGATTCGTAATAACAAAGGATAACTCTTAAAAGGATTGTCCTTGAAGTTACCTATGGGTACTAATAATGTAGGAGAGGCTCATGGTCTATTAGTATGTGTTAAGATGGAACACAATATGCAGTTCAAAAATATTCACATTGAAGGAGATTCATTAAATATTATTAATGCTTAAGCAAAAATAGGAAAGCAAAAAATTGCACCCTTTCATACATTTTGAGACTAGTTTGGGAAATTCTTGATGGTTTTGTATCAGTAAAAATTTCACATTGCTAAAGGGAAGCTAATTCAATAACAAATACTTTAGAAAACCATGCTTGTAAAATGGAGATAGAAGTCCTTCAAATTGATTCATCCATTTTTTTAATTTGGAGGACTTCGCGCAAGTCATCCACAAAGAAGGCCAAGCAATGTAATGTTTTATGTTAATGTTTTTTTTTTTTTTTGTGTTGGGTCAGTTACTACTCCTTATGGTAGATTTACCCAAGTCGACCATGACATATGCAACACATAAATCCCCTTCATAACTTAGATTTTCAAACTTGGGAGACTGGTGGTAAACATAGGAATGTGTTAAAGACTATAATTATTTCCTTAAAGCTAGGAGTTGGCATGGTTGAAGGGTGAAAGAAATTTCAATATCTAAAATTATCGACTTTATTACAATCTATGCTCCAAAATGGGGGAGTAGCGTATTTGGGGTCTCTGGCTAACTGATTGGTTAATGACTGGACATTCTTTCTTTCCACATCATTGGTGTGGAAATATATTTGTTTGATTGTTGAGGTGGTTGTTTTGTTGGTTTAATGCTAGATTTCCTTTGTTTAAAAGTGTTATTTATGCAATTGGTGGCCTAGGTAGGTGGTGAGGCTCTCTTGTGGCCATAGATTGGATGTTTCTATGGCCTAGGTGTATCATGGTGTTGAGGTTTGTTGTTGTTGTTACTAAAGTCTTTTAATTTTTAGTGACTGCTATTTTGGTGGTTATTGCATCCTCATGACCATAGGTGGTGGTGATCTTTTTGGGTAGATATCATGTTTGTGTCTAAATTTCTTGATTTGATAGGTGCCAATAATTAATTAAATTGGCTTGAAGATGATATTGTTAAATCAAGGAAATTATGCCACGTTTAATAATATTATGAGAATGTATCAACACTTGTTAGTGGCATAATTACCTAGGTTGGAGTCTATTGGAAATTAAAGTTTACATTTAGTAAATTAGTTGTTAGGTTAGTTTTTAGTAATAAATAAATTAATTGTTAGTTCAAGGAAGTTATTACCCTTAGGGAATTTGGGTGGTTATTCATGTGAATGTAATTCACTGGAATGCAATGCTTTTAAAAGCATTTGCAATGCACATTGTAACATTCCAAAGAAATATTTTATTTAGTATTATAGTTTTTATTGTTGTTCAATAATGGTTTAATTTGTGCAATTTTCTCTCTATTTTAACACTAGTATCAAAGCATCCTTGGTTTTCTGCCTATGAATGATGGCCTGAAATAGAGTAATCTTCTTGGAATCCATTGGAATTTATTAGGTAGGGTGTTTGGTAGTAGTTCTTGCACCAATTAAACACAAGGTGTGAGAGATACTGGTGAATGCTGATCAGTGAAGAGTAAAGAATGCAAAAGGAAGCCTAAGAGAATACAACATAAAGACATGGCTGGTTTTGGGAAAGGAACAATTAGTATTTGATATATATGTTTTTTTGTGTTCAGTACTTATAATTGTGCAAGACTCAAATGGTGTGGTAATTGAACAGATGTGTTGAATATATTAAATGGTTTTGAAGAGCAATGTGTGATTTTTCTATCTGTGAATTTTTATTTTTTTTGAAATCTCCATTCAGTCTGTTGGCTACCTTTGTTGACCATTATCATTTGATTTTCTAGTTGTTTAATCATTTCCTGGTTGTTGTGTCATAATCTATGGTTTTGCATTTAACTCAAATAGAAAGTGGTTTATGGCTATCAAAGTAGAAAGAATCCAACGCACGAAACAATAGCTATTTGGAGGTGTGAGAAAACTTCTTGTGCAAAGGGTGTGTGACAGAATAGGAAATATATTAAATTTATTTTTTAGAGTTATGAAATGATATATAGGTACATGCCTTACATTGCAATAATATTTTCAAGAAAAAGTATTAAAGAGGATTTTAAAAATTACAAGGAGATATAAGAATTTATTGATTAAATATTTTATTGTAATGGATGCATTATCAGTTGAATCTGACATCCCTCTGTGTGCAAAATTTTATGCATTTGCTAATGTGGTGCATTTGGAAACATGAATGACTAATATCTAAAAAGATCATATTGGAGGTTGGAGGAAATGGAGGTAGGAGGACAACTATTGTCTCGAGTTAGCTTCTTGCTCAGGGATGATATTTTGCACGAGAAGCAAATTTTGTTTCATCTCGAGTCCTTTCAAGAGCAAGATGGGGCATATAGTGGTCTGTTGGTCTATGGATAATTGAATCCACAAATTTGGAGAGTTGTGTTGTTGGTTTGTGCAAGTGTGTTACTATGGATAATGGAGTTAGTATCGATTCACATTTGGTTGGTAATCAAAACATTTATCTAGACATGAGGATTTTGGATCGATGTTGATGTAGAGTTGGTAATCCAAACGAGAGGAGTTTGGATCAATGTTGATGAAGAGTTGGTAATCTAGACATTTATCCAAACAAGAGGAGTTTGGATCAATGTTGATGATGAGTTGGTAATCCAGACATTTATGCAAACAAGAGGAGTTTGGATCAATGTTGATGAAGAGTTGGTAATCGAACATTTATCCAGACATGAGGATTTTGGGTTGATGCTAATACAAAATTTTGGTTTTCATTTTTTTTTTGTTGTAAACCTTAAGTGGGGGATATGCAGGTTTATTATGTAAACTTTAAGGGGGGGGGGGTTTGTTGGAAATTAAATTTTACATTTAGTAAATCAGTTGTTAGGTTAGTTTTTAGTAATAAATAAATTAATTAAAGGTTCTGGGAAGTTATATTCCTGTATGTAATTGGGTGGTTATTATCTATGGGAAATGTATCACCAGAATGCAATGCTTTTAAAAGCATTTGCAATGCACATTGTAACATTCCAAAGAAATATTTTATTTAGTATTATAGTTTTTATTGTTGTTCAATAATGGTTTAATTTGTGCAATTTTCTCTCTATTCTAACAAGAGTCATCCATGTGAGAGGGTTGAAGGCCACTCTCATATATTAGATGATTGCATGGAAAATAGATTTCCAATGACTATTATTACACTTGCATGGTTCATTGAACAAGCTTAATCTCATCTAGCAGTGCATTTTAAAATGGTTGAGAAGTCTAAATTTATTATGTGCATGTTTGTTGAATGTGTTGCGTGTGTTGGTATTGATACGCCCATTAGGTTGGTGAAAGCCTGCACATAGATGGCCTTCCTCGATGATATTTCAAAGCTTCAGCTGAAGAGAACTATGTTGCAAATGGATTTATTGTTGATTGGGTGTGGTAAAACCCATTATCATGGGTCAAGACTTTCTATCATTAGGGAGCATTTTAGATTGGATTCGTATATCTCTTCATAGTTCATGGAATCTCTCCTTGACCTGCAATTCTCGAAGGTGGTTGTGGTGGAAATGGCTCAGAAGTTGTTCAAACTTGAAATCTTGGGTGGGCTAGAGGCGGTGTTGGAATTTTCCTCTCTAGGGTGTGGCATACCTAGGCCTTGTCATCTAGATCTTCTTTTTGCTCCAGATATGTAATTTTAATTTCTTTTGATATCAAAGGCATGACATTGTTTCAGTGTATAGGGAGGGTTGTAGAGTTTAGGAAAGTTTCAAGAAATGCTACATCTTTGAGTTCATCTAGGACTTTGAATGGGTTGGAAATTTCATCAACTATATCCAATAATTTGGTAATGAATACTTTATATTTTTATAAGGTCTGCATATAGTTATGTTTTGTCTACGAAGTGTAGAATGTTCTGCCCTAGGTGGCAATATGTAGGTTTGGGGGTTGTTTTTGGAGTAAGTTATTTCTTTGATGCTGTAATGGATAATTTTCAAAGTTGGATTTCATTTTATGGTGTTTATTTGATACCTTACTTGGGTCTCCATGTGGTCAAATAAAAGACTAGTCTGTTGGGAAGCACTTTATGTAAAATTACAAATGAGAACTAAGCTCTCTAAATTTTGAGTAAACCATGGAATATATTTGAAGAATGCATGAAAACAAAGGTTTTAGGGTCTTTAATATACACTTTCTGTAGACTAAGGGATGATCATATTCCCCTCCCTTACTTGTAATAGAAATCATACAAATATAATTTTGTTATTATATTAATATAAAATAATTTAAGCCCGTGGCTTTTTATGGAAAAAAATATATTTAATTTGAAAAGAAGTGATCTATTGGATTCTTGTCTCATAATAATGTAGTAACATTGTGTAAAAATTAACTAAAACTTTTTTAATAAATAAAAAGGCTTCTTAATACAAGAGGTAATGTGTTGCCTCTTTCACATCTCATAATAACATCATGTAAAGGTATTTATGTTTTGTAAGTTCATCTCCATGTAATTATATGTAAAGCTATAATTATTTTGAAAATTAATCATCAAAGAATTTAAAACATGCAATTAAAAATATATCAATTGCAATGAAATAAATTGCACAATAGAATAATATGATATGAAATATGCTAAAAATACTTGATAATAACTAAGAATAATAAGCCATTTCAAGGGGGAAACCTCCAAATATATCCAATGAGAACACCATTCACAATATGATGATGAAATAAGACTTACAACCTCCTCTATATATATTTATACCTAGGATATCACCCAAGTTGACTTAGATATCCCTATATAATCCTTAGGTTGACCTAAATAACTAAATAACAATACAATAATGATAATATGACTTAATTAAGAGTTAATATAGCCATAAGATGACTATTCATAACCTGATGTGCACCAATATTAATGGTGTAACATGCCCCCCTCTTCAAAGAAGCATTGTCCTCAATGCTAATCAAGTGTGGATTCTTCTGAATGAACTCCTCATCCTCCCATGTGGCATCTTCATGAGGTAAATTCTTCCATTGGATGAGATACTCAATGAGAGCTCTATTCCTCAACTTCTTTGTGTGTGTTCAAGATGAATGCACTCTAGTTCCAAAATGATTCTTCCTTCTTCATCGAGCTCTGGTAGTACTATTTGAGTTGGAATATTATGCCCAAATACCTTCTTCAAACAAGAAACATGAAAAATTGGATGTATCTTTGTTGTTGGTAACAACTCTAGCTTGTAGGCAACACTACTGATCTTTTGCATGATTTGGTATGGCCCATAATACCT
>VDFB02381492.1:0-47583 GCA_007258455.2 Sequoia sempervirens | reverse complement strand
AACCATCCAAACCCAAGCCCATTATCTTTTCTAATGTCACAAACTAAAATAAAAATTTCTACATAATAATTTTAGACCTTTCCCCAATCTTCATTCATGAGCTTTCATCAAACATGTATTCAAAACCATCAATTTTGATTCCAAAGAAGTCTGTCATTATTTTGTTTCAATAGGATAGTATATAAAAATTCATCCCTAAGCTTTAAATCACCAAACCCTACTTAAAGAAGGGACTACAAAACTTGTACAACCTTTCTCAAAATCATTGCTACCCAAGAAAATTAACCAATTCACAAACAAATCACTGAAAATTCACTAACACTATCATTTTCCAGAATTGTAAGCAATTAACAGACCTAGGGATTATTGAATCTGTTAGAACTATAAAATTCTGAATAATTTCACAAGATTTTCATATCCCTAAGTTTCCATTCAAGTCCTCACCATATGCTTAGGGCCTCTCTTCATAATATTTTGCTCACATTCTGCCCATTTTCATCCCATAAAATCCATCTAGGTCTAAGTATTTCACATAATAGTCCATATCGGCATGAGATTATCAAGGTCTTCCTAACCCATAATGCATTTTTGTTTATATACTTCTGTCATTGCCTATCAACAAGACCTCAGGGATGTCACAACAATTGAAATTCACATGCAGGTACCTTTTGGTAGGACATTTTCATTGTCTGGGCGACTCAAAAGGATTATTTTCGGCCAGACAATGACTTCAGGGTGAGGTCTTACCGATTGCATTATGTCTCAATGACTAGCACATTGAGCGATGTATCAACAAGAGTTGTGTCTTCAGTGTGTGGTCTTGTCAAACGCTTTGTTTCTTGCCGAATGCTTTGTGTCTTGCCAACCAGAGATAAAGATATGCATATCGGTAAGACTAATATGCATCGGTGTAATGTCTTGGTGAGTGGCTCCAGTCTTTTTGACAATGCGAATGAATTGTATCAACAGCTACCGGTGTGAGGTCTTGTAGTCTTGCCAATCTATTTTTTCACACCGACATGCTGCTTCATCAGTGAGAGAATGATATTGTCACGACGATCAAATGTGAACTTAAGGAGATTTCTCGGTGAGACACAAGGTGATCTATGAGATGTCACCCTGACTCCATGGGCCACAGCGAAACATAAGGATCAAAGGGATATCTGTCGATAGGACATTGGCCTTCGGTGTGACTGCGGGATGTCTTGGTGAGTGTTTGGCGAATGTTAATTGAAGCTGATTTGCAGTTGCTCGCCGACATGTGATTTCAAAGCAATGTGTCTTTTTGAATACTGATGTATATATCCATTTTGGATTGTGAAAAATAGATAAGGAGATGGTAGATAGTAGATATACAGTAGATAGGGTAGATAATATATAGTTGGATAAAATTTCCACAGAACAGAGACTACAGTTGCATGATTTCAAAATGGAGATATTTATGAAAATCAGTTGATGTGGTTGCATATTTCTGGTGTCAATTGTCTATTGAATTTATTGAAAGTATTACTAAATTTATCTCCACGATTGATGCTTTCTGGTTATTTAAATTGATGTAACAAGTTTATATTCAGTTTATCAATGCGCATTTGTTGTATTTGTGTGGTTAATTGATTGGTTCTTTCAAGAAAAGATTAAATCCTTTTGGTTGATCATAGTAATCAAGGAAATTCATTTGGGTCATTAAGAAGAGCTTAGTAATCACAGTCTTGCATGTTTATACAAGTTATAAACAAAACATATGCCAAACAATTTGAGTGTTTTCCAGAAATAAGTTGCCCGTTTCTATTTCATTTGACTCCGCATACCCAATAAGGCAGTAGTCTCTACATTTTTCACCATCTAGATTCATTCATTTTGTTTACATCTGTTAATTGAACATATTAGGGTTTAGTTTTGAATATCACTATACAATTTATACCAAATTTGATTTCATTTGTCCACTCCTACTTTCCATTGTGGGAAAAACATTTCAAGAGGAATAAGCACATTAAGTCTGCTTCATTCATATAGGTACACCCGCCAAGGTCTAGAAGCACCTGAAGAGTAGAAGTTCTAAAGTATTTGACCTTGTCTGTTACCCTAAAACGTATCAAGAGTTTGGCAGCCTCTTGAGGCATTCCGCCTGCATTTTTGAGAGCTAATAGAATCTATGATTTCCCTCCTCAAAATATCTTAACCACTCATTCAAACATCTTTATTTAGAACTGCATAAGCTTTTCCAGCCATCAAAATTCCTTTACCACAACTATTTTATTAAACCCTAAGTGCTAACCTTCTCTAGCTCTGTTTTACCAAACTATTACCTAGATTGACAATCTTAAACTTCATTTTTTGTACACCTTAACCTTTATCTATTCATATGAAACCTAAAGAATATGAGAATAGATTCCATAATAGTTCTTTCCACCAATAATTAGAGATTTGCAATGGATAACTTAAGAGAAACATAAGATTATAGGCCATTGTTTACCCTAGATCAAGGTATTGGCATATTTATGAAAAATCACAATAACTTACTCCAATTTACACCAATTTTCATGAAACAAAAACCAATTGGAAGGTGATTGAACATTATAACACTTAAAAAAATTCACACATGCCTTCTTTCCCGTACAACACCAATAAACAATAAATTTCTATAGAAAACTCAAGAAAATAGTGTCTTTATTCATTCTAATTCAATTGTGCAATCACCCATGCCTCACCAAATATTTACAAAGCTTTTTATAGGCATTTCATACATGACTTGTCAACTTATAACTATTTTCTAACTACTTCCCATCATTTAGACCCACTTGAAGTTTCACCTTCCTAATGTTGCTTTATGCAATTTTGCAAGTTTTTACATTGTTTTTGGACTACTTTTCACATTTTGCAAAATGAACACAAAACTTGAACCTTTAACACTCCTAATGACCTATTCATGAGAAAAATAACCTTATTACAAGGTAAATACACCAAGTTTGATCAATTTTCAATAATTTGCATGGTGGAAACATGATGTAGCCAAGATGCTCCTACATCATTCTCTCGGCCAAGAAAATTTCCAAGCCCTCTTGGACTTGATGTAGTCAACAAGCCTTCATCCTTTGCATGCCCTGCCTCTTGTTTGACCTTGTTGGAACTATAAAATTTTCAAAATTTTATAGTGACTTACACTCATAAATTTCCCAAAGAAAGCCACATCTTGAGTGTAAAATTGATATAATCTTCTCTACATATCATAATTACCAGTGATCATATCAGATTTGACCTTCAGATACCTTAAAATCCCTCTGAGCAAGAGCATCTGAATAAATAATCCATATCGACATGAGTAAGTGTAGGTCTCTCCGACCCATAAGATATTGCATTCCAATACAAGTTTTTTGGGCATATCAGTGAAAGATCAAAATTGTCACATTGATCAAATTATTTGGGAGAGTACATATCGGTAAGATACAACTAGTGGTCTCAACGATGAAGAAATTCATTGGCAAGAAAAACACTATCAGAGTGAGATCTACGAGTCAGCCTGAGCATACATGTAACGTCGATAGAATTCTATTGGCGAGATACCCATTATGTCTCACCAATGAAGAGTGAAGTGTATATCAGGAAGACATGTGCTATCAGAGTAAGTCTAAAATGTCTTCCCGACCCTCTATGTCACACCAATGGAAGCTACATCGGAGAGAGTCTTGCCAACTCACACGAAAGGAAAGAAATGAACATCGAGGAGACTTGTAATGTTGGAGAAACTTTCAAATCTTTCAATGATACTTGTTCTCTTGCTGATAAAGATACAAATAGATCAAAAAGCTCATCAAAGTGATACTTGGCGATACGTATGGTATCTATGTCATTTTTGAAGGTGGTATGAATCTGAAAGATTAACTATTTGACATCAGTGGGAAGGATGTGTTGTCTCCCCAACCTATAGTGTGTTCAGTGAACGTTTGGCTTGACTCAAATGAAAGGATTGCCCAAAGTTTCAAATTGTCTTGCCGATATAATCATTTGATGTGACCGTGGGAAATTCCAAAAATTTGATACACTCATGCTCAAAACTAAGACATTAATGGTAGAATGAACACACCATGCATAGATAATTCCCTGAATTGAAGAAGAATAGTTGAAGGAGATTTTTTAGAATTGGAAGCAGGAGAAACAGGAGAGCAAACGAAGGGCCATAGGATTTTGCAGCTGAAGATCTTCAAAATAAAACTTGTGAGTTCTTTGCAATTTCATTTTCAATTCTATAATTTTAAGAAATAAAATGGGAAGTACGAGCTCAGGAAAATCAAAAGGTAGGAGGAAGGGTGAAAGTAGTCATCCTAAAGGGAAAAAGAAAAAAATTGAAACTAAGAATGAGCCAGAGATAGCTGAGAGGAAACTAAATCAAGATCTTATTGATCAGCTACCCGGCTCAGGACCTAAAGCCAGATACTCTACATAGCTTAGGGTAGAGGTAGAGAAATTTTAGGATAAATTTAAGCACATAGGGGATATATGGACCTCAATTAGGGGATATGAGTTGTTCATTTTTCACTACCATTAGAGGAATTGGTTTGAGCCAGTATGTAATCCTTGGAATTTCAACTTAGTAAATTTAGTGTGCTCGAATGTACTCGTGGATGTAGAATTGGTGAAATTATTAGCTACCCATTATAACCTAAAGCTCAAAGCCATTTGTGATCCATCTAGAAATCCATTAATACATGTGTTAGAGGCTAAAATATGTGAATTTTTTAACCTAGAAGGGACATGTGATGAAAAAATTGTGCATGAAGAGTTAGAGAGAGAGTTTTGTAGGATGGAAACCACATATAATGGTTGGATGATACCATTACATAGACCTAAGAGGGATGGAAATTCAGTTCCACTGAAGGACAATGATGGACCCCCATTTCATATTGACTTGTTTGAGCCTTACATAAAATATACATATTTCTCAACATGCGAGGTGTTAGGGATGGACCCTCAGTACATGTCAATTGTGCCAATGGTAATTGCAACAAATGTTCAGTGTAATAATTCTAGACCCTTTGATTATGCCTCATATATCTTCAAAGGACTTGATTCAGGATTGATGGCAATAAAAAATGGATCTCCTATTTTACATTTCAAGCATTATTCAATCTTTATGCATATAATACTGTATTACAGACAAGAATTGGGGATGTGGCCCAAAAAGTTAAGGGTTTCATAGTTGGACAGGGAAGGTAAATTATTAACAATTCAACTAGGGATGCTATTTGGGATAGTAGGTTTTCTAGTTCTAGTTTTGTACAATTTGAGGAGTGTTTTGTGAAACCATTATATAGATTTTTTAATCATCCCTGTGAATATTTATTATCTGATGAGATAAAGAGATTTCTCAGACCTAAAGATTTCAATGGGCGTATTAGCCACAATTGGGGAGATTGGTATTGTTTAGAAGATGCAACTATGATTAAAGTATATGGTTTTGAAGATGCACCTTTTATCTTTCCCAAAACAATGCCTGGCAGAATTTCTTACTTGGAGATTGTTAGGCAAATGGATTATTCAAGTGTCATGAATTTAAGTTCTTCTGGAAAGCAAGCATTCATTCCTAGTACACTATGTTTTAGTGATTTCATTATGTTGTGAAAGGATGGGTATGATATGATTATTGATAGATTATTGCAATATAATATGAAGATAGCTCCACCATGAAGGGGTTTTAACCCAGAGGGGTACATTCCTTCTGATAGGCATAAAATGAATTTAAGTGGCTATGATCATATACCCTATCAATTTGACAATTTAATCCAAAAATTGGAGGAAGAAGTAGAAAGGGTAGTTGATGAATACAACAGGGGATTGGCACAACAAATGAAAGGAATACAAGATGTAGAATTGTTATCTTCTCGAGAGGAGACATCTGGTGATGATTGACCTCAAAGCCCAGCTGAAAAAAATCTCCAGACTAAAAAATCAAGATTACAAGTGTCCTCCTAGAGAACCAGATACTAAAGAAAGTTTAAATGCAGATACAAGGAAAATGACATACAAATCATTTGTGGCTAATGATGAATTTGTGAAGTCTCCAAAATTCAAGGCTTTCTTATACAAAAAAAGAAGGAAAATCAATAAGGAAGTTAGTTGAAAATATAACACTGAGTAATGAAGGAAAATTATTGAATAATTTAAAGTCAAGTGTGGAGAGAGAAATGGAAGACATGACCCCTGAGAAGGGAAGAAAACTATTAGAAGATGTAGGTGCTATGATTTTCCCAGGGTTAGATCTGAATTTTTTTTTGGTTTTTGATAGTTTCCTGAAAAATAATAATGCCACACATAAGCCTAGCCTTGAAGGAGTAACAAAGGTATATACAAGATCCAAATATAACCTAGATGAAGGATCACTTATGATATGGGCCCTGTATCCGCCACACACAAAACATGTTATTATTGATACTAAAAAATATTTTGGGAATGTCATGACATTGAAGGTTGGAGAAGTTGATCCCATGGCTACAACTAAGATTGGCATCAATGTTGCCAAGTTGAATAAGGCCCAAATCCAAATGTTAGGCAATGAGAAGGAAATGTACAAGATGAATAATGAGAGAATACTTAGAGAAAATGATTGCCTAAAATATATGATTGGAATCACATTGGGATCTACCAGGTTGCTAACTCATGGGGAGAGCTCACAAAAAAAAGACCAATGGGAGGGATCAGATGCATATACTAAGGGTAAATATGAAACACTTGTTGCAGTGATCAGAAAGAGGCGAGACAGTTTGATGATTTAGTTTAAAAAGCTTTGGGGGACGAATTCAAAGAATTATATTGCAAAGCAAGAACATGAGAGAATTGATGGTAGGATCCAAGAAAAGTTCCAATAAATAAATAAGAGGGGTATTCCTGATAATGTGGCTATTGATATTGCTAACCAAATCACAAGGAAACACAAAGACTACCATGAGGAATTGCAGGGGGATGCAAAAGGACTAATTAATGCCACAAAAAAGGGACTACCAACATTATTTGAAGACGGAGGAAAAATGAAAGAAAAATCCATGTGGATTGATGAATGTGGGTCAATGCTACAAAAGATTTTGGAAACGGCTATGGGAAAAGACTCAACATTGGATGAGGCTTGTGAGAAAAATGAGAAGATGGTGAAAATGGAGATATCAGTTAGGAATGTGCTAGGAGATGCTGAAACTCATGAGCAACAAGATTATCTGGATCACTCGTCAAAAGTTCATTTGTGGCTAAATAGAGCCTAATTTCTTGTTTTAATTATTGTTAATTGTTGTGATTAGGAAAAAAAATTCTGAAGGGACGTGTCCCTTCACAATTTTGATGTATATATATCTATTTCATGATGAAAAATAGTTATAGGTGAATAGGAGATGTATACAGTAGAAATATGCCACAAAAATCAGATGACTTCCATTGTTAATAGGAGAAGTATACCAGGAATCAATGGAAGTCATCTAATTTTTGTGGCATATTTTTGGTATGAATTATTTGTTGGATTAATTAAAAATATTATTAAGTTGTCTCCAAGGTTGATAATTCTTTGTTATTTAAATTGATAAATCAAGCATATACTCAGTTTATCAGTGCACATTTTATGCACTTGTGTGGTATGACTAGTTGGTTCTTTTAAGTGAAGATTAAATCCTTCAAGTCAGTCACAGTAATTTATAAGTATCATTTGGATCATTAAGAAGAACTTGGTAATTACATTCTTGCATGTTTATACAAGTTATAAAAAATATTTGTATGCCAAACAATTAGAATTTATGCCAGATAGATTCACTCATCTCAAAATTTCATTTGACTCTATTTTACCCAACAAAGCAATGGTCTCATACAATTCATCATTTAGTTTCATCCATTTTATTTTACATCTGTTAACTGAACATATTAGGTTTTACCTTGATATTGCTTATACAATCCATACCAAATTAGGATTTCATTTATCCACTCCCAGTTTCCATTGTGGATAAGTTTCTTAGGGAAGAAACATATAATTCAAGTATTCTTTATTCACAGGTATACCCACCTAGGTCTGGGAGATCCTAAAGAGTAGAAGGTTCAAGTTCATCATTTCGCCTTGTACGTTAGCCAAAAACATATCAAGAGCTTGGCAACCTCTTGTGGTTTCAAACCAACATTTTTGAGACCTAACATTTTGGCAACCCTATTGGGGAGTCAAACCAAAGTCTAAGCCTTCATCATAGAGTCAATACCCTACTTAAGACTTTTCTAGGAACAAGAATTATATAACTTTATCACTTCCATATAAGTGAGTGGCGACTCTGATAGAATAAGGTATACATAAAAATATCACAATCATGCAAGGTAGAAGGTCCCTGTATAAAGGAGGTCCTAGTGACAACAACAAATGGACACATAAAAATGACAAGGGTAAGAAGGCATCTGATGACATGTGCATGACAAATTAAGATAAAGCATCAAAACCACATTTTGAGATATATAACCGCTATGATACATTGACAGATGAAAATAGCTCAACGGGAGAACCACATACTCCTAAAGAAAAAATAAATCCCTTCTATCAGCCATATCCTAAGGAAGATGAAGAATTCATGGCTAAACTTGAAGTTGAAAAAGTTAGGATACAACAAGAATATGATCATAGAATGGAAGGGAATTACAATGAGCATATTAATAATGTAGCCCCTAAAGAAAATTATGAATTTATGACTCAGGAGGAACTAGATGCACACTTGGAATTTGAAAGACAGGAAGTGGAAACAACAAAAGTAGGGCATGAACAGATGAGCCTCCAAACAATAAAGGAGCTCCAAAGCTTAAAATTATAGAAAGCTCAAATTAATGCTCAGACAACTAACCTCTCTAAATATGTACCACCTCACAGGAAAGGAAATAACAATACAAGACCTTCAAATCCACAAAAATCACAACAATATCAGATGATGAATCAATACATACAACCAAATGTACCACCAAAAAATGTATCACATCATCCAAATGCTCAACCACCTCATGGCCAACAATATATGCCACCTCCTCATGCATAATACAACAATCCATTATACCAATATCGACATCCTCATAACCCACCCCCTCAACAATACACAACCATGATCAAACAATTTGACTTAGCAGGATTTCAACTATATCCTTACCCTATGGATAGCAGTTGGAGAGGTCTTGTCCCAAAATTTACATGAAGTAGTGTAGTCACAGCTAAGGAACATTTAAGGAGTTTTAATGCTTTTGTTCAGGATCTAGATATGCAATATGAAGATGTACAGATGAGGCTATTTATGGTGTCATTAACTGAGGAAGCTAGAGATTGGTTTAATAGTTTACCAACTTCTATTGATTCCATTCAAGAGTTTCAGGATTAGTTCCTTGAACAGTATGGGAACTAGTGTGCACCAGATTTTTCCTTCCATGAATTAGTAACTATCCAGAAACATCAGAATGAGTTGATTTATGACTTTAACTGAAGGTTCAACAAATTGCAAAATAAGATACCACCTGGGTCAAAATTGGCAGACCCTATAGCATTAAGTATTTATCAGAAAGCATTTGATCCAAAAAAAAGATATGAGCTTAGAAATAGAAGCCCCAAAAATTTAGTTGAAGCTCAGAAAATAGCATTGACTATTGACAATAATAGAAAGGCTGCTGAGATGATAAGCAAGAGAGATAATCCTAGAGTTCCCCAACATTTCAATAATCCTCAACATAGGCAAGAAAATACATACAAAAATGAAAGGCCCAGGTTACATGATATGCCGTACAATACAAATTGGAAGGATGGAAAGCTTGTGGTGGATAGGCCTAAAAGCAAGGAGACTCCTGATCCTTTAAAAAAAAGAGGAGCATATATGGTAAACAATAATCCTTGGTGTGAAGTTTGTGATCTGCCACATTCCCTTGACCATTGTATTGGAGCTTGTTCAATACAAGGATAACATATACTAGTAAATGATAATGAAGAGGATAATACAATTTATCTAGCTTACAACACCCTCCATCCCATTGAGCATAGATATTCATCTTTAGAGGAAGAAGCTTATGAGTATGATGTTGTAAGCCAAAGATATAATATCCATATGGAAGAATAACAAGTCTTTTCTCATTCTAAAGAAAATAATGATGAACAACACTCTCTTGATGCACCACCTCAATGCAATATAAGAAGACCGTCTGAGGAAGAAATTAAGAAGCTAACCATTGTTGTGGTGGAATATGCAAAAAGTAAATATTTTTTAAGGAATAGAACATTAAGTGAAGATGATGGCATCCCAAGAGGGATATTTGTGAAAGAAAACAAAAAATAAGCAACCTGGTAAGAATGAATGAAAGTAGATTCATAAGGAAGAAAACAAAGAACTACATAAAGATAAACAAAAGAGTGATTAGACAAGCAAAAAAGTAAAAGAAGAAAACAAGGGAGAGTTGTTGGAGCAAAAGAAAATGATCAAAACAGAAGGTGCCTCTTTTGAATTCACTCAAGCTTTATCCTAGGTAAAAATGTTTGTCCCATTACTTGAAATGATGAAAATTAAGGAGTATAGTGATAGAGTGATCCAATTGATATCTAATGGGAATGATAATAACACCAACTTTAAGAATAAGGGATCCACTAAGATTAGCAATAAGTAGGAAAAGGTAAATGTCCTAGAGGTTTGTTTAGGTGATGCATTAATAAATCCACCACAAGTTGACCCATTTTTCACTACATTACTTATAAATAACAAACTGGTGAGGAATTGTATGATAGACTTTGGTGCTGCTATCAACATTATTCTAGTTGGAGTCATGAAACAACTGGGCATGTGAGTGGATACTAATGGTTGAAAGTGTTATGCTATGGAAAATAGGCCTGTCCCAGTGGTGGGAGTAATGAAAGATGTTGAAGTGAAATTGGTTGCTTATCCACAAGCAACCTATAATATAGACATAACTATGATTAATACTCCTCATTTTGGGATGCTTTTGTCAGGGTAGTGGACAAAAATAGTTGGAGGGAATGTGCAATTCGACTTGTCTTATGCAACAATACCAGTGAATGGTCAAGAAGTCAAGTTATATAGGGAACCAAGGATGAATCAAATTGTAGACTATGTGCCTCAAGATCAATTGAATTCTTTTTGTGATGTAGATTTTGGAAGTTTCATAATTGAACTAGCCTACCCTGAACTAGTCAATACCGATCCAATTGACAAACATGTTTCCAAGAATCATGATGGTGTGTGGAAGATGTATTTTGATGGAGCATGTAGCCAAGAAGGCAATGGAGTAGGGATAGTCTTTGTTTCACCTAAAGGGACTACATTTAAATATTCATTTTTTCTAGCATTTGAATGTACAAACAATATAGCAGAGTATGAAGCCTTGCTAATTGGTTTAAATATGGCTGTTAAACATAAGATCAAATTGCTAGCTACTCTAGGAGATTCTAAATTGATCATTTCACAAGTCAAGTCAAGATATGCTGCAAAACATTTATTTAAAGGTTGAAACAATATAGGAATGCTATATGGGATACGATTGAATTATTTGATTCTTTCTCCATTGAATGGATAAATAGATCAAAAAACATAATGGATGAATTTTTAGCTAATGTAGCCCTGAGAAGAGATTATATCACCTTAGTTGGAGTCTCCCAAGTTGAATTTAAAACAAGACCTCCTATCCCTGAAAATATATATAGCTGGCAAGTTTTCAATGATGATACTGACCTTATAAATTTTCTTCATTGCATAGATCAGTATGAGGCTCAGGAGATTGACTTCAATGCTTTTGTGGAGGAACTAGATGGAAAACAAATGGTATTTGGAAAAGTGGTCTTATAACTCAAAACCAACAAGCTTCCCAAAGGGCTTGTGGAATTAGAGAGGGTATATGATGGAAATTATCAATCTCTCATGAAGCATACACCAGTCAAAAGAGAGGATATTGAAGACATCAATCTAGGGATTGAGTTAGCACCAAAGAAGGTATATATTGGAAAGAAAATAAGTCCAACAATCAGAAGAATTTTGATTGTGTTGTTGAGAAAATACAAGCATGTGTTTGCATGGTCCTATGAGGATCTCAAGGTGTATAGGGAGGATTTATTTCAACATGAGATCCCATTAAAACTAGACACAAAACCATTCAGACAAAAGCAAAGGCCCGTCAACCCCACTCTTGAACCAAAAATGCAAGAGGAACTAGAAAAACTCAGAGATGGGGGCATTATCAAGCCCATTATAAATTCAACATGGGTCTCAAACTTGGTTCCAGTAAGAAAGAAAAATGGGGATATTAGACTATGTGTAGACTATAGGAATTTAAATGTTGCTTCCCTCAAAGATAATTACCCTCTCCCTAATACGAAAGCTATATCACATAAAGTGACAGGGTGTGAGTTATATTCAATGATGGATGGATTTTCAAGTCAAATTCAAGGAGTCTGAGAAATATAAGACAACTTTTACCACCCCATGGGGGACATATGTTTATGTGAGAATTCCATTTGGTCTCAAAAATGCAGGGGCAACCTTCCAAAGGGCCATGGATGTGGCATTTGCATATTTGATCAATTCTATAATGGTGGTGTACCAAGATGACCTCAGTGCTTATTCAAAAAGGGTCGAAGATCATGTAGAACACCTGGAGAAAATATTCATCAAGGCTTTGGAATATGGTATAAGCCTTAATCCTAAAAAATGTCACTTTGTTGTTACAAAGGGTAAAATTTTAGGGAATGTTGTGTCAAAAGAAGGGATTAGAAGAGACCTTGAAAGGGTAGAAGCCATAGATAAAATCCCCATTCCTAAGACCGTCAAAGCCATTCAATCATTTTTTGGGTAGATTAACTTTGTCAGGAGATTTGTGTCAAACTTTGTTGAAATTGTTAAACCTATATCCAAAATGCTGAAAAAGGGAGAAAAGATGGGCTGGACTACAAAAGCCTTAGAAGCCTTTATATCCATCAAAAAATTCATCAAAGAATCCCCTATCCTAAAGTCTTTTGATTTTTCAAAACCTTTTCAAATATTTTCATTTGCCTCATTCCATATTATAGCTATTGTTATGTTATAAAAAAATGTTGAGGGTCATGAGCAGCTTGTATCCTTTTTCAGCAAGTCATTGTAGGGGTTAGAGTTGATGTATGATATTATGGAAAAGAAAGCTTTTGCATTGGTCAAAGAAACAAAAGCTTTCAAACCATACCTAGTTGGAGCCAAAGTAATTGCCTATGTGCCACATGCAGCTGTGAAAGACATTTTGGTACAGATAGAAGTGATAGGGAAGAGATGTAGATGGATTAATAAAATCCAAGAGTTTGATATAGAAATTCATATTACCAAGTTATTAAGGGGACAAGGTTTTGCCAAACTAATGGCAGAGACAAACATTGAAGCAAATCAAATCTGCAATACAGAGAGTGAAGAGAGTGTATTTGCAAGCATTGAACATACTTCTTGGTACACAAACATTGTGTATTATCTTGGACACATGAAATGCCCTGAAGGATTGAATGATAACCAAAAGATAAATTTGAAGTTGCAAGCATCTAAGTATGTGTTCATAGAGGGTGATCTATTTTGGAAAAATGGGGATGGAGTGTTGTTATTGTGTCTAGATGAATCACAGGCTAGACATGTCTTGAGGGAGATGCATGAAGGAGTGTGTGGATGTCACTATTCTACCAAAATGACTGCACACAATATTCTTAGGGCAAGCTATTACTGGCCTAAGATATTTAATGATTCCTTTTCATATGTAAGGAGGTGTGAAGCTTGCCAGAAGTTCTCAGGAAAGATGAAATATCAAGGAGCCCTACCACTTAGACCTTTACAAGTAGAAGCTACTTTCCATCAATGGGGAATTGATTTTATTGGGGAAATACATGAGAATTCAAGTGGGGGACATAAGTGGATATTGGTGGAAACTGACTACTTCACTAAATGGGTGGAGGCAATCCCAACTAAACAAGAAACAAGCAAGGTGGTGGTAAATTTCCTCATGGAGAAGATCATAACCAGATTTGGAACACCAGTAAGGTTGATCACAGACAATGGGATGTGTTTCAGGTCTGATGAATTTATAAATTTTTGCAACACATATGGTATTACTATTTCTTATGCTGCCCCTTACCACCCACAAGAAAACAGTTAGGAAAAATCTAGTAATAAAAGCCTTTTGAAAATCATAAGGAGGATGCTAGATGGGAACAAGAAGGCATGGGACTCAAAGCTAAGAATGGTGGTATGGGAAGACATGATCACTATGAAGAAGGCGATTGGAAATTCTCCATTTGAACTAGTATATGGAACACAAGCCGAGATGCCATTGCAAAACTTGTTACCAATTTACAATTTTATCCTTCAAGAAGATATAGACATTCCAGAACCAATGGAAGAGAGAATCGAGTAACTCACAGAGCTTGATGAGATAAGGAGAATGGCTCAAAAACATAATGCAAAGCTACAATCTTAGATGAAGTACCTTTTTGATAGAAAATCCAAAAACAAAAAGTTTGAGGCGAGTGATTTAGTTTTGATGTGGAATGCTAGATGTCAGGAGAAGGGAAAACATGGAAAATTTGAAGGCTTGTGGTTAGGGCCCTTCGTTATCACTAGCAAGGGAGGAGAAGATTCATATTACTTACATAACATGTCTAGTGAGGAACAAGAGTTTCCTGTACATGGGAAGTTCTTAAATAATTTCTTCTCTTAAAAAACATAGAGCATTAAGGGTTGCCAATGCATGGACAACTCTTGACAAACCTCTTAAAATATTTTTTCTCAATGCATAGTAGTTTAGGAAATCAGAGGGGGTAGGAATTTCCAGTACATGGACAATCCTAGAACTCCTTCATTAAAAAACAAAAATTCTTTCCAAGTACATTATTGTAGGATCATTTCCATTTCTATCATTTCCCACTTCCATATCCATTTTCATTCCATCCTCACCAAAAATCTATTTTCATAACCCCTAAAAGATTGGTCTGCTCTTCTAGAGATCTGAATTCTTGCAATGATCTCTCAATCATTCATCCCCAAATAGAGCCACTATTGGAACTATAAAATTTTCAAAATTTTATAGTGACTTACACATAAATTTCCCAAAGAAAGCCACATCTTGAGTGCAAAATTGATATAATCTTCTCTGCATATAATAATTACTAGTGATCATATCAGATTTGACCCTCTGATACCTTAAAATTCCTCTAAGCAAGAGCATCTAAATAAATAATCCATATCAGCATGAGTAAGTGAAGGTCTCTCTAACCCATAAGATATCATATTCTAATACAGGTGTTTTGGGCATATCGGTGAAAGATCAAAATTGTCACATCGATCAAATTATTTGGGAGAGTACATATCAGGAAGATACAACTAGTGGTCTCACCAATGAAGAAAGTCATCGGCAAGACAAACACTATTGGAGTGAGATCTACGAGTCAGCCTGAGCATACATTTCATGTCGATAGAATGCCATCGGTGAGATACCCATTATGTCTCACCAATGAAGAGCGAAGTGTATATCAAGAAGACGTGCTATCAGAGTAAGTCCGAAATGTCTTCCTGACTCTCTATGTCACACCGATGGAAGCTACATTGGAGAGAGTCTTCCCGACTCACATGAAAGGAAAGAAATGAACATTAGCGAGACTTGTAATGTCAGAGAAACATTCAAATCTTTCAGCGATACTTGTTCTCTTACCGATAAAGATACAAATAGATCAAAAGGATCATCAGAGTGATACTTGGTGATACCTGTGGCATCTATGTCATTTTCAAAGGTGGTATGAATCTGAAAGATTAACTATTTGATATTGGTGAGAAGGATGTGTTGTCTCCCTAACCTACAGTGTGTTCAGTGAATGTTTGGCTTGACTCAAATGAAAGGATCACCCAAAGTTTCAAATTGTCTTGCTGATATAATCATTTGATGTGACAATGGGAAATTTGAAAAATTTGCTACACTCGTGCTCAAAGCTAAGACATTAACGATGGCATGAACACACCATGCATAGATAATTACTTGAATTGAAGAAGAATAGTTGAAGGAGATTTTGCAGAATTGGTAGCAGGAGAAACAGGAGAGCAAACAAAGGGCCAAAGGATTTTGTAGTTGAAGACCTTCAAATAAAACTTGTGAGTTCTCTACAATTTCATTTTCAATTTTGTAATTTTAAGAAATAAAATGGAAAGTACGAGCTTAGGAAAATCAAAAGGTAGGAGGTAAGGTGAAAGTAGTCATCCTAAAGGGAAAAAGCAAAAAATTGAAACTGAGAATGAGCTAGAGGTAGCCGAGAACAAACTAAATCAAGATCTTATTAATCAGCTACCTGACTCTGGACCTAAATTCAGGTACTCTGCGTAGCTTAGGGTAGAGGTAGAGAAATTTGAGGATAAATGTACGCACATAAGGGATATATGGACCTCAATTAGGGGATATGAGTTGTTCATTTTTCACTACCATCAAAGGAATCGATTTGAGCCAATATGTAATCCTTGGAATTTCAACTTAGGAAAGTTAATGTGCTTGAATGTATTCGTGGATGTAGAATTGGTGAAATTATTAGCTACCCATTATAACCTAAAGCTCAAAGCCATTTATGATCCATCAGGAAAGCCATTCATACATGTGTTGGAGGCTACAATATGTGAATTTTTTAACCTGGAAGGGACATGTGATGAAAAAATTGTGCATGAAGAGTTAGAGAGAGAGTTCCGGAGGATGGACACCATATATAAGGGATGGAGGCTCCCATTACACATACCTAAGAGGGATAACTATTCAGTTCCACTAGAGGACAATGATGGACCCCTATTTCATATTGACTTGTTTGAGCCTTACATAAAATATACATATTTCTTAGCATGTCAGGTGTTAGGGATGGAGGCCCCTAAGTACATGCAAATTGTGCTAATGGTAATTGGAACAAATGTTCAATGTAATAATTCTAGACCCTTTGATTATGCCTCATATATCTTCAAAGTGTTTGATTCAAGATTGATGGCAATAAAAAATGGATCTTTTGTTTTATATTTCAAGCATTATTCAGTCTTTATTCATATAATACTGTATTATGGACAAGAATTGGGGATGTGGCCCAAAAAGTTAAGGGTTTCATAGTTGGATAGGGAAGGTAAATTATTACCAATTCAACTATGGAATGCTATCTAGGATAGTAGGTTTGCCAGTTCTAGTTTTGTACATTTTGAGTACTTTGTGAAACCATTATATAGATTTTTTTATCATCCCTATGAATATTCATTATCTAATGAGCTAAAGAGATTTTTCAAACCCAAAGATTTCAATGGGCCTATTAGCCACAATTAGGGAGATTGGTATTGTTTAGAATATGCAACTATGATTAGAGTATATGGTTTCAAAGATACACCTTTTATCTTGCCCAAAATAGTGCTTGACAAAATTTCTTACTTGGAGATTGCTAGGCAAATGGATTATTCAAGTGTCATGAATTTAAGTTCTTCTGGAAAGCAAGCATTCATTCCTAGTACACTGTGTTTTAGTGATTTCACTGTGCTGTCAAAGGATGGGTATGATATGATTCTTGATAAATTATTGCAATATAATATGAAGAGGGCTCCACCACAAAAGGGTTTTGACCCAGAGGGGTACATTCATTCTGCTAACCATAAAATGAATTTAAGCGGGTATGATCATATACCCTATCAATTTGATGATTTAATCAAAAATTTGGAGGAAGAAGAAGCAAAAAGGGTAGTTGATGAATACAACAAGGGATTGGCGCAACAAATGAAAGGAATACAAGATGCAGAATTGTTATCTTCTCGAGAGGAGACATCTGGTGATGATTGGGCTCAAAGCCTAGCTAAAAAAATATCTAGACTAAAAACTCAGGATTACAAGTGTCCTCCTAGAGAACTAGATACTAAAGAAAATTCAGATGCAGATACAAGGAAAATGGCATACAAATCATTTATGGCTGATGATGAATTTGTGAAGTCTCCAAAATTTAAGGTTTTCTTATACAAACAAAAAGGAAAATCAATAAGTGAGTCAATTGAAAATATAACACCGAGTAATGAAGGACAATTATTGAACAATTTAAAGTCAAGTGTGGAGAGAGAAATTGAAGACATGACCCCTGAGAAGGGAAGAAAACTATTGGAAGATGTTGGTATTATTATTTTCCCAGGGTTAGACCTGAATTCTTCTTTGGTTTTTGATAGTTTCCTAAAAAATAATAATGCCACACATAAGCTTAGCCCTGAAGGAGTAGCAAAGGTATATACAGGATCAAAATATAACCCAGATGAAGGATCACTTATGATATGGGCCCTGTATCCGCCACACAAAAAATATGCTATTATTGATACTAAATTATTTTTTTTGGGCATGTCATGACATTGAAGGTTGGAGAAGTTGATCCCATCGCTACAACTAAGATTGGCATCAATGTTTCCAAGTTGAATAAGGCTCAAATCCAAATGTTAATCAAGGAGAAGGAAATGTACAAGATGACTAATGAAAGAAAACTTAGAGAAAATGATCGCCTAAAAGATATGATGGGAATCACATTGGGATCTACCAGGCTGCTGACTCATGGGGAGAGCTCACAAACAAAAGACCAATGGGAGGGATCAGATGCATATACTCAGGGTAAATATGACACACTTGCTGCAGTGATTAGAAAGAGGCAGGCCAATTTGATGATTCAGTTGAACAAGCTTTGGCGGACACATTCAAACAATTATATTGCAAAGCAAGAACATGAGAGAATTGATGGTAGGATCCAAGAAAAGTTCCAAGAAATAAATAAGAGGGATATTTCTGATAATGTGGCTATTGATACTACTAACCAAATCACAAGGAAACACAAAGACTACCATGAGGAATTACAGGGGGATACAAAAGGACTCATTAATGCCACAAAAAAGAGACTACCAATATTATTTGAAGATGGAGGAAAAATGAAAGAAAAATCCAAGTGGATTGAGGAATGTCAGTGAATACTACAAAAGATTCTGGAAATGGCTATGGGAAAAGATTTAACATTGGGCAAGGCCTACGAGCAGAATGAGAAGATGGTAAAAATGGAGATATTAGTTAGGAATGCGCTAGGAGATGATGCACTCATGAGCAACAAGATTATCTGGATCACTTGCCAAAAGTTCATTTGTGGCTAAATAGAGCCTAATTTCTTGTTTTCATTATTGTTAATAATTGTTAGTAGGAAAAAAAAATTCTAAAGGGACATGTCCCTTCACAATTTTTATGTATATATATTTGTTTCATAGTGACAAAACAGATATAGGCGAATAGGAGAAGTATATAGTAGAAAATTTTCAATAATGTTTGCATTTCAAAGGACTATGATACATGTACAAAACTCTAGAAGAATCAATGGAAGTCATCTAATTTTTGTGGCATATTTTTGGTATCAATTGTTTTTTTGATTAATTAAAAATATTATTAAGTTGTCTCCAAGGTTGATAATTCTTTGTTATTTAAATTGATATATCAAGCATATACACAGTTTATAAGTGCACATTTGTTGCACTTGTGTGGTATGACTAGTTGGTTCTTTCAAGCAAAGATTAAATCCTTCAAGTCAGTCACAGTAATTTAGAAGTATCATTTGGATCATTAAGAAGAACTTGGTAATTACATTCTTGCATGTTTATACAAGTTATAAACAAATATTTGTATGCCAAACAATTAGAATTTATTCCAAATAGAATTCACTCATCTCAAAATTTCATTTGACTTTGTTTTACCCAACAAAGCACTGGTCTCATATAGTTCATCATTTAGTTGCATCCATTTTATTTTACATTTGTTAACTAAACATATTAGGTTTTACCTTGATATTGCTTATACAATCCATGCCAAATTAGGATTTCATTTATCCACTCCCAATTGCCATTGTGGATAAGTTGCTTAGGGAAGAAACATACAATTCTTCTTTATTCACAGGTATACCCACCTAGGTCTGGGAGAGCCTAAAGAGTAGAAGGTTCAAGTTCATCATTTGGCCTTGTACATTAGTGAAAAACATATCAAGATCTTAACAACCTCTTATGGTTTGAAACCAATTTTTTTGAGACCTAATAGACCTTGAAACTACTCCTAATCACCTTCATTTTCACCTTAGGCTTGAACTTGTCCATGAAAATTAGCTTCCTATCTTTCTTTCCTTCTAGAAATAAATTCTCTACATCTTGATGCTCTCCATCTTTGACTTCAACACATTGTCCTTGTTGTATCTTGATCTATAGATTGTTCCCTATCCAAAAAATTAGCATAACCAAGAAATGATACATCAACTCTATCACAATACCTCCATCTGTCTTCAATTCTTTGCAATTCTCCAAGATCAATTCATCTTCATTCAATCTTATCACCAACTCAAGGTCTTCATTCTTTGAAATTAGGTCCTTCATTTTTGTTACACCTTCATCTTCTTGCTTGGAAATACATTTGTCGTCTTCATCTTTGAATTATGCTTCTGCATCTTCAAATGCTTCATCTTCTTTTTGCCTTCTTGCTGCTAACTTTGCTTCTATTCTTCTTCTTTTGACAATCTTTTTTATGGGCCATGATGCTCTCTTCTTCACTTTCAAATTCCAACTTGTGGCTTGTATAAACACCTACTCAATCATTTGTTTCATCTTCATCATGGATTCCTAGAACTCTTTATCAAATCTTCTCATCTCTTACTTCAACTCAACAATCTCTTTATCAAACTTCTCTTTTCTCTTTCTTTTTTTTTCTTTCTTCCTCTACCTACAAATGTCTTCTTAACACTTCCATCTTGTTTTCCACTCTTCAAGCAAGCCTCTCCTTGCTTCAACTTCTCTCAACTTTCTCTGCCTTCTCTTGACAACAACCAGGTTATCTTCTCAACCTGCACAAAATCACAACACAAACAAAAACACAAAATCTCTACCCAGCACCTTCTTTGCTTTGATACCACTTTGATGCAATTCTAGAGGAAGAAAATCATTTTCACAATCTCATTTAGCAAAACTCAAAACCATCTCTGTTTGATTACTCATCATCAATTCACTTTTCCTTCACAAAACTCTTGATTTTAAGTCACCAAACTAGAACAAGACTCACAAATAACTTGCTGATTCACTGAACACCATATAAAACACTCAAAATATAGGCCCAAATCTTTTCTTCAACCTAAACAACTCAAACATGAGACCTTTTCAAGTTAACTATCCTAAATTAGCCTTTAGGTCCTTTTAGACCATACAAACAACCAACCATGAAAACCCAAGCCCATTATATTTTATAATGTCACAAAATGGTATAAAAATTTCTACACAATCATTTTAGACCTTTCCCCAATATTAGTTCATGAGCTTTCAACAAACATGTATTCAAAACCATCAATTTTGATTCCAAAGAAGACTGTCATTATTCTGTTTCAATAGGAAAATATATAAAAAACCATCCCTAATCTTTAAATCACCAAACCCTGCTTAAAGAAGGGACTGCAACACCTATGCAACCTTTCTCAAAATCACTGCTACCTAAGAAAATTAATCAATTCACAAAAAAATCACTGAAAATTCACTAACACTGTTATTTTCCAGAATTGTAAGCAATTAACAGACTCGGGCTTATTGAATCTATGATTTTCATCCTAAAAATATCTTAACCACTCATTCAAGAATCTTTATTTAGACCTACATAATCTTTTTCAACCATAAAAAATCCTTTACCACAAGTATTTTATTAAACCCTAAGTGCTAACCTTCTCTAGCTCTGTTTTACTAGATTGTTACACAAATTGACAGTCTTAAACTTCATTTTTTTACACCTTAACCTTTATCTATTATCTAAAACTTGAATAATTTGAGAATAGATTCCATAATAGTTCATTCCACCAATAATAAGAGTTTTCCAATTGCTAAATTAAGAGAAACATAAGATTATAGGCCACTATTTACCCTAGATTAGGGTATTGGCAGTTTTATGAAAAATCACAATAACTTACTCCACTTTGCACCAATTTGCATGAAACAAAAACCATTTGGAAGGTGATTGAACATTATAACACTTAAAAACATTCACACATTCCTTATTTCCCATACAACACCAATGAACAGTAAATTTCTATAGAAAAATCAAGAAAACAAAGCCTTTATTCATTCTAATTCAATTATGCAATCACCCACGACTGACAAAATGTTTACAAAGAATTTTATAGGCATTTCATACATGAATTATCAACTTCTAACTATTTTCTAACTACTTCCCATCGTTTATACCCACTTGAACTTTCACCTTCCTAATGTTGCTTTATGTAATTTTGCAAGTTTTTACATTGTTTTTGGACTACTTTTCACATTTTGCAAAATGAACACAAAACTTGAACCTTTAACACTCCTAATGACCTATTCATGAGAAAAATAACCTTATTACAAGGTAAAGACACCAATTTTGATCAATTTTAAAGAATTTTCATGGTGGAAACATGATGTAGCCAAGATTCTCCTGCATCATTTAGGGTGTTGTAAAGTTTTTTCATACACTGTCACACTAATCTAGGGATTCATTAATTAATTGAGGTTAATTGGAACTTTAATTCAAATGAAAGCCTTATTAATTACATTTTTTGAAGGATATATTCTGACACCCATTAATGATATTGCATAACATTTACATTGGAAAAATTGATGTCCTAGAAAACTGTGCTAGGACCCATTCCCCACTTTGGGCGAATGGGTCCTCCTAACCTAGGACACCCCTTTTTTGGCATATTTGAGGTGGGTTTTTGATGTTATTTCACCCCCCTGATGCTTGGTCCTAGGAAATTGTGCTAGGACCCATTTTCCCAAGGTGGAAAATGGGTCCTCCTTGCTTAGGACCCCCCTTTTTGAATTTATTTGTGGCAGGATTTTAATGTTTTTCAATTCTAGATTTGATGTCAGCTTGGATAATTTGAATTTCAGGGTTAATCCTTATATTTAGTATAAATATAAGGTTAATTCACATAGTTTCATCTAAGCTTTCAAGTATTCAAGCAATATAGCAAACTTATGATCAAGATCTATCATTTTCAAGAGCATTTCAAAGGCATTGAAGGGAAGATTATTGAAGTTTTATTGCAACAATTTAAGATCATATCATCATGTCAAAGGCATAGTTCATCAAGCATGTAGTTGAGCTAATGTGTGTTGATGTAGTATTGAAGATCCAAGTTAAGCATTGTTTCGCATCTAATTCAAGATCTAGATCTACATTCTACATGGCCACTTTATGTTAGTTTGCAGATTTACATTCCAAGACATCTTCCAAGGTATCATCATTTCATGTTTCATATCCTTATTTCATTATTCCATCATAAGGTTTAATTACCTAAATGGGGTTTGCTTAGGAAAACCCCTATTCTCTAACAATCAAGAAGTCTTTCTCCCCTTGGATGTGTGTTTGTAGGTTTTTAGGTTGGAGATTAAGTGGAGAAAAAGATTGAAGCAAAATTTCCAAAGTTTAGAAGTTGGAAGTTTGTCATCTTTGTTACAAGATCACATAAAGATCTCTACAAAATTTATTTTTGACTTTCGAGAGTTGAGCACCAAGGAGCTGGAAGTGCAAACATTGAAGAAAGGACCCAGAAGTTAGTTTTTTGAAACCCTAACAAGGACCCATTCACCACTAAAGGAAAATGAGACCTCAATGAGGCCTGGAGGAGTGAACATTTGAAATTTGGAGTTACAAAAATGTGATCTCATGGTGATGGAATAACATTCCATCACCATGAGACCACATTTATTTGAGGCATTTTTTCAAAGAACTCACTGCCTGTCTATGTTATTGCTTACTATTATTCTTTGGAATATTTTTTCCAAGCATCCATAGTTTGTTGGAAAGCACCTATTTTAAGATTTTAGCCATAGTAGCAACAAAGTGAATTGCTTGATAAAATGCTTTGGTAGACATGTATGGAAAATGTGGTAGCATAGACAAGGGGTTTCTTGAAAAATTCCTCAAAGAAATTTGGTTTCATGGTGATGGAGATCACCATGAGACTACATTTCTTTGAGGCATTTTTTCAAACAACTCATTGCCTTGTCTATGCTATTGGTTACTATTATGATTTGATAGATTTTTTCCAAACATCCATAGCATAGACAAGGTAGTGAACTATTTGAAAAAATGCCTCAATAAAATGTGGTCATATGGAATTCCATGACAAGCAAATGCAATTTCCAACTGCTCCTAGTTATTAGTTATGCTATGTGAAGTAATTGCATCGTACTTATGTTGACTTTCTAAAAATCTATATTGTAGTTGAAATTTTGTCATCTATCAACATCTAGTTATTATTTATGCAATGTGAAGTAATGCTTTGAGTTTGAAAGATCTGCAATGCAATGTAATCAATGATATGAATATAAACTACACAAATCTATTAAGTACAATTCATTAGTTAAACTCTTTATTCTATTACCCGAGTGAAGGTTTGAACTCCACTGCCACTAGGAGGTTTTGTCATGAAATCTCCAATATTAACCTATTCAACATCCAAAATTAGATATTAGAATACCATTTATATAAACATGCTATTCACATGTAATATTTATAATTGTTTGCTAGTTACATACCTTGACAGTAGATGTCATCGAGTAATATGAAGGTGGAAGGCCGATGAAAATAGAATGAACACTATGACCCTAAAATTTCATTACAATCATTAAATTAAATTAGTTAACATTTCAAAAATTAAATTTAATAAATTCAATTCAATGAACTTGCTAACATTTACCTATCAAGGCCGAAAGCCTCATTCAAGATGGCATTTGTCATCACCAACTAGTCAGTTGCAGACATAGCCTATGCACCTGCTTCCTAACTATCTATGGGTTCATAACCACAGGTGGACCCACAAGCTTGAAAAATATGGGGTGGAACCCTACCCCTCAAAGTCTCCCCTAGCTCATGTTGTATTGTAAGACTCACACACTCTATGATACTTTGGGTCAGAGAACTAATAGAATGTAGAGTCTCGACCTCAACACTCTCATTCACAATGGAAGGGATAGCCATGTGCACAAAAGCTAGTCTCTCGAGTGCTCATCTCGCTGGCCACTAAGGATCAAGATGTTCCCCTCATCTATCTTGTGTTGACCCACAACCTCTACCCTAAAAGTTTTTCATATCAAAATAGTTGGGGATTTTGTTGAGGAAAAACTTGCAGTAGAGTTTCCTCAAGAAATACTATGGGACCTCATTATTGTTGCATGGAGGATGGTCAAAAACCATCCACCACCTCTGCCAATATTGGTCCCTTATCCATTGGTGATTGCACCAATGGATAGGAAACCTTTTTCTTGTAGGGTGAAGAGGTTGATTTGTACGTGGGTTAATGAAAAGTGAACACAATTCAAATTTTGTATTTTTTTCATTTTTGACTTGTGTGTAGGATAATTTGTCTACATAAAAATCTCTATACTCCCATATCTTATCTGCCCAACCACTTAATTTATTTCTAATTGCATCTACATGTGTTAACATAGCTTGAAGTGAATTTTCAAGTGTGGTTCTTTGCAAGGTTGAACTTATAGGATCATTCAACCTCACAATTAACTCCTCAATTTTTTGTGTTGAAGTTGTAAAAGCCAACCTCACAGAATCCAGTGATCACCTGCAAGAAAAAGAACCTGTCATGTAGAAGAGATTCAAACAACACAAAGATATTGCTCTGCAAACCAAGAGAGTAAAATTGCATAAACAAGAAGTGAATAATTACAAAGAGATCCATCCTTAAGAAAGGAGATTGAAAACCCTAAATTGAACCCTAGGATTTAATAAAGTAATTATTAAAGGGCCTAAGTTTAGCTTAAGTGAAAATAAAGTAAAAGGTTACTTCATTAATTAATCAATATGATTAAATTAATTAAGTAATTAACCTATTATTCTAACAAACCCCTTAAGATGAACTTAGGGAGAAGCTAAGAAAATAAGGACAAAATGTATGAAAGCAAGATGGGTCCCGAAAACTAGGCCTAATGAGGTACCCATGTACAAATGTAAAAGATCTCTCACAACATGAGAAAACCTCCTTGGAAAAAACCCTCTCCAAAAGAGAAATACATGTGAAGGACTAAGAAGCCTCCAAACAAGAATGTCCCAAAAAGAATAGGAACAAGTGAAGGACTAAATAAGCCCCCAAACAAGAGTGAAGAACTGAAGAATCCTCCAACAAGAGTGAAATTATCCCAAAAGATAGGAACAAAGGATGAATATGAAAAATGCCACTGAAGCATGAAGAAGCTACAAACACTGTCATAGAATGTCTGTTGAAATGCTGAAATAAGAACCTTCGCTGAAAAATATGATGATTAGGATCAAGAAGACAAGAATTTGTATGAGTTCCCCCAATGACACTACTTGAATTCAATGGAAAACCAAGGAAAACATCAAGAACTCAAAGATAAATATGGTACAAGTACTAATAGTCTGAAGAACTGATCAAGTGAAAATGGAAGGTCGCCTCCTGAATGCAAGACTATCCATATGGTAATTGATCCATCTCAATGAAATACAAGTAACCGGCCACTAATATACGTTGTATCCAAAAGTACATAGGAACAAATACTAAATACATAGCTCACTCCAACAAAACCAAGGAAGAATTATCACCAATAGTAGAAAACCCCCATAATGCTGACAAGAGAGATTCATGACAGGTACTCTAAAACTGAATGCTAGGAAGAAGTGCATGAAGAAGAACTAAGAACATCTGAATGTGAAAACATGAAAGTAATAGCAAAGTATAAAGGGTGTGCAAAACAAAGGCACACATGCATGAGTCAAGAATCAATGTGATTCACTGTTGTCATGAAAGGAACACTCACTAGACAAAGGTATGATGGAAAATAAAGGAAAACATCAACCCCCCCATGTCACTTTATAGAATAGTGAAAGTACAATAATGGCACAATATGATGTGGAAGAATCCCAATTCTACACATACAAAGTTGAGGCACTTTATTTTAGTGCATTTACAGATGATAAATACATGCAATGTGAGCCCATAAGGTCCAATAAGGACCTAATACTATAAATACATGAATAATAGCCAAAAATAATCCATTCCACACAAATGAGAAGTTTCCAGGAGCTAAGATGTCCAAGTAATTCACCAGAATGTGAAAACAAAAAAAATGAATAAAAAGTACCTTGTTAATTTTCTGATGAACAAATCTAAAGATCTGGAAAGAGCACTAGAATACCTTTCCAACACCTATTCGTCTTCAAAAAATAGAGTTAGTATACAAAAGTTATGCCCCCAGAAGCATAGAAATACATATATGACTCTAACTAGAAATAAATGTAGTAAAAAAAATAAATAGGAAAAATCACCTACACCACTGGATCGGTCTCAGAACCAACTTTCCAGAGATATTTTATTTTCAAAAATCTGAGTTTGTATGCAAAAGTTATAGCCAAAATACCAAAACTTCTCCAAAAGGGGTTTGGTGGTTAAGTCTGGCGGTTAAGCTAGCATTAATCGCTAGTGGTTAACTAACGGTGACACCCATTAACACTGTGTTTTTTTTTTTTAAATTCTCGGATTGCATGTCATGCCAGGGCGTACGACCCATAAATGAATTTTTTTTGCCTCTCAGAGTCACTGTGTCTGATTTCAATGATTTGATAGTCAATTTTGGGGTTTTTGGGCACTCTGAATGCGATGGTGAGGTCTAGTTGGGCTCAAAACACTCCAAAATTATAGGTACGCTCTAGATCTAGAAACCCTCATAAACTTCAAACCCTCGTAGATGGGGTGTTGTATAACCAAAATTCTCGGATTGCATGTCATACCAGGCCATACGACCCATAAATGAATTTTTTTTGCCTCTCAAAGTCACTGTGTCTGATTTCAATGATTTGATAGTCAATTTTGGGGTTTTTGGGCACTCTGAATGCGATGGTGAGGTCTAGTTGGGCTCAAAACATTCCAAAATTGCAGGTACGCTCTAGATCTAGAAACCCTCATAGATGGGGCGTTGTATAACCAAAATTAATGAAACAAAGGTCAATCTTGACTATTTCTAACCTTCTGGACCCAATGGTGAGGCACAAACTTGACTCAAGATGCAAGAAAAATACTCTTTCAAGGCTTGAATCTCTCAAAATATGAACAAGAAGCTGCAAATCTGAAACTCTGATACCATGTTGAAGTTGTAAAAGCCAATCTCATAGAACCTAGTGATCACCTACAAGCAAAATAACCTGTCATGTAGAAGAGATTCGAACAACACAAAGATATTGCTCTGCAGACCAAGAGAGTAAAATTGCATAAACAAGAAGTGAATAATTACAAAGAGATCAATCCTTAACAAAGGAGATCAAAACCATAAAGTGAACCCTAGGATTTAATAAAGTAATTATTAAAGGGCCTAAGTTTAGCTTAAGTGAAAATAAAGTAAAAGGTGACTTAATTAATTAATCAATATGATTAAATTAATTAAGTAATTAACCTATTACTCTAACATTTTATTGTTTCCAATCCCCCCCATTAAATTTTGTTGAGTTCTAGGAGGATGTTAGGGAATTGTTGGAGGAGTTTGTTGGGGTGGTTGTTCATCAGGTATTTGGTCATGAAGAGGAGAAGGATTTTGAGGAGAATGAGGTGTGTTATGCAGTTTTCACACGCACGCCCCACTGAAAGCAAGGACCCTCTTTCTTGGTCTTTTGGGTGTTTTTTGTAGTCTTACCTCTTGGACTGGTCTTTGGTCTTGGGTGCTCATAATCCTTTGGTTGTGAAGGTTTAGCCACTTTGAAACATGCTTGAATGCCTATCTTTCATGTGCAAGTGATCTCTTGAGGTGGTTCATTGAAAATCCTAAGTTAAGGGTGAGTTTTGGGTTTTTCATGGATTTCAGGTATTTCCTCCCAATGCAGAAATCTTCGATTTCCATCAGCATTTCAAATGCCCGAAGGTTATTGCTTATATTGTTACATTTTAGAGATTTTAGCATTTCATGAAATTCAGTATCTGGTAGAATTCTTCGGACTTCCTTTGAGTCTTCAAATCCCTGACTCTCGTTTTTCCCTCGAGTTTTCCGAATGCCGCCCATGACCATATCTCTGAGTTTTTGTGTGAATGAATTTAAATGCTTAGTTTGATTTTTCACTAAGGTTCTTGAGATTAATTTATCTCCCAATTGTGTTGATGCTATCTTGGTAAGTGGAATTCTTAGTCACTATGGTTGTCCTCATTTTGTACAAATGCAAGAAGGCTGGTTTATATTTAAATACATGTGCACTTTGAGGTCTTTTATTCGCATTTCACTTCTTTGAGTTCTAATTGAGATTTCTTTGAGATTGGGTAAGGATTTCACCTAAGAGTTGAGTTTTCATGACTTTCATTACAAGATCCCAAGTCATGGCACCATGTTGCATACTAGCTTTACATAGATCATTATTTGAGTCCTAACATGGTCGATTCAATTGCACTTTCAAATGTTAAAGTGAAACTTGAATTCAAGTTTGTATTTCAACACTAATCATGTTTGTAAGCTGTGTGAGTGCAATTCATCATGTTTGTTCTAGGGTGGAGGAAAGGAACGTATGTTTTATTTCATCAATCTACTTGTTTAAGGTCTAAGAAGGGGTTAATCTTGTGGTCATGTTAAACACGCAGAAGGAATCTACACAAGCAATGGTCAAATGGTGGATATGCAATGGAGGATGACATTTTACATGCAATTCAAGGAAACTTGTGAAATCCTTGAAACTCCTGGATTTGAGATGGTCAGGTCATCGGAGGGAATTATTTCACGAATTGAGAATGCTGCTAACATGACAACCACAGTGATTTCGATGGTGTTCATTCACAATTCACCACTGATACAAGATATGCACAAATCAAGGGAATTATGCCGAGGAAAAATGACATTGCAAATAAACCAGGTGCTAAGTTGAAAAGAACAAGGCTGCTTAACATAAGATAAGGATTGATTCAAAAAAAATTCTCACACAGGGATTACATGAAGAAAAAATTCTTGGGGATTTTGTGCTAGCATGGATTTCTCGAAGGTTATGAAGCTTGGGGATTCTTCCCATGCTCGGATTCCACAACATTACCAAATCCCCAAATATGTAAAATCTGCAAGGACTAAGAAAATGTGAGAAGGTGAAGGCATTGGCCAAAAAATTAAAATGTTGTCTTGCCTTGTGATTGAATTTCAGATATGATTATTGCATGCACTTGGTGAGGTCATTGGAAAAACAACAAAGGAAAGGAACTCAAAAATATGGCCTCCCACTGATCATTAAAGTTGTAATGCTTGGAGCATCTAGGTTATCTGTTTAGATTGACAATGCTTGATTCTTTTGGGCTATCAATGGTATTTGTTATTAAGATTAGAGCTTGAGAGTTTATAAAGGCAGACTGTCGGTATTTGAAGGTGGTGTGAGTAGAGGAGGCTTCAAGATGAGTAAACTAGCGAAGATTAGCAAGGATGTCTTTGGCTTCATAAATCAAGGTGGGCTCGAGATACTCGAAGGAGGAAGGAGATCACTGTTTACAATGTTAAAGGAATTTTGAATGGAATCATGAAGGCAGGAAAGATTGCAATGAAGTACACGAAGACAACATTTTGGAGAATCCGACAATGCTTGGAATCCCCAAGAATTGGAGAACTCAAAAAATCCGTATGGAGGAAAAATTTTCAAAGGAAGAGGAGTGCAGGGAATCTGGCAGACTGTGGATTTCCCAAGAATTGAAATCTCCAGAGCCCTCCAATCTGCAAGGCAAACACAGGTGATCAACACAACTAAGGTGTGATGACTTCTTCTATATGTATTTTCTCATGAATCATTGGGTTTCAAAAGAGAGTTTGAGAAATTTTTAAGAGAGACTATATATATGTTACATCTGTGAAACTCAAGAGATCACAGCTCTACACAATGTTAATACGCGAGGAATAAATTATCATCGGTTGGGATATAATTAGCAACTACTGTGAACCACCTTTATGGAAGGTGAGCCCAGATGATGATAAACGTGGAGCTTTTAATTATGGAAAGCTTGTTGTGATTTTCAACATTATGGATTGAAATCACTAAAATGATGTGGAGATTCAAAGATGTAATGGGAAAAATAGAATTTGCAATCATAATACATTAGGATGCAGAACTTAAGGAAGCAATCACAGAAGATGCAAGTTTCCAATCATTTTTCAGTATGGCATCTTCTGCACTTCTGAATAAAGATCATACAATTTATGAGGGATTAGATATAGGGGATATTTTTGTGGTAGTTGACACACACAGTTTGAATGCAGATCGGATTAAAGTTTCCTTCCTTTCCTTTGTTGACATGCAAGAATGGCATCGCTCTAGAATGGTCAATAATAGCTCGGTGCTTTGTGAAGATGTTAAAAGAGGTGGATTTCTATGGGATTCTTGGTTTAAAGAAAGCAACGAAGTATGTATAGAAGCTTGAGAAAGATTGTAAGGATATGCGTGGGTCACATCAGGAATAGGATGATGATTTATGACCTACACTTGTGCTCTTGTGTTACTAAGGGCCACTCAGGGAGTATAAATGTCTCTTTATTAAAAATATTCAGATATATTGTTTACCAAATGAATGGATTTTAGTGCCTCTTGATTCTCTTAGTTTTCGTGCTTATGTGGTTAATAATAAGTATTTGAAATCTTATGATTTAAATTGAGAAGCTAATCAATTCTCGTGATTTTCTTATGTGCAAAGTAAGGTATTTCAAATTGTTCTCATGCCACACGTATGGAAGTGTGTCAAAAGGAAGAAATATCATTGCCAGCTATTCAGGTGAACTGCATATGAAAACATGCCAAAGGATAAATTCAAACTTTTCAAATATTCTTGGATAAGAATCTGTGCCCAGATTGATTGCAGCTGGAGGAGACTTTCTCTTCCAATCAAAATTCTTGTTTATGTCAAGCTAGTGAGTTTTGTTTTTTCATTGCTCAAGGCTATAACTGAATGCAGCTCATTGGATGATGATGTACTAAGGGATTCAAACCTTAATGTGACCTAATGATGATTCTAGAAGTGAATTTGGGCCATTGGATTAATCTAATCCCAACCCTTGAAATTAAAATGTTAAAATATATAAAAGGCCAGTGCCTTCTCATTTTTAGGAGGTTAGAACTCAATTACTAGTTGTAGGAGGCCAGAATTGGCTAAGTTAGGAGAAGTCAGTAGCTGTAGGAGAGGAGAGACTTAAAATTGTTGTGTAATACTAGAGAAGTAATGCAACTGAGTTGTTGATTTGGCAAACTTTGTATTTACCTTTGACAGTTTATGGTTTTTTGTTCTCAATTCTCAAATGTTAGATGGTAGATTTTAGTTCTTTTGCAATGATGGTGAAATGTGAATGATGTTTGATCGATCTCCGGTCCATACTTTTAGCAATTTTTTGATTGTAGGTTGTTGTGTAAAGTTAGTTTGGGCCTTATTTTGTGCTAAGTTCAATTGTGGATGCTTGTTTACATTGCACCAAATATTGGGTATGTGAATGAATGTTCATAGTCTAAAAATATTTAGTTTCCTTAGAAGATTGCACCATTTATGTGGAGTTGTGGGCTTTTCCTTGACTAAGCAGAGATTGGATTCATTGGGGGATCTATCCATTTGCAACATTCATCATTGTTGTGATTGATTTTAGGTTTTAGTCTTAGGAATCTCTTAAAACCTTTATCTCTTTTTCCATTTCTTTAAATCTAGGTTAGATTTAGGATTTCAAGTATCATCATAGTGCAAAATCTGATAAGTTTAAGATTTACAACATTTGTTTTGTAAGGTCCCTTTGTGATTACCAACATTTTCACATTATCTCTTAGTTGTTCCACTGCATTGTCAAGACCTAACATTAGAGACATTGGGGTTATCTCTTGAAGCTTGCTGATAGAGACTTACCTTTCAAGAGAGATAGGATATTATATTCTATCTGAGTTGTTGCTATGCAAAAAACACCATCAACAGATTGGCGCTAGAAGGAGGGCCTGAATAAGCAAGTTGGATTATTTTCTATCTATTATTTCTCCTAAAAGATTCTGAAGAAGAACCAGATCTACACCAGGAGAAGAGGAATTTCAAGAACTACAAGCTCCTACCAGGTCAAGGAGGACCAGAGGAAGAGGAGAGTCATGATCTACTCTACCACTTTCATTACCCCCATCATCCTCACCTTCATCAAATCCATCTTCATCTGACTCTCAGGCCATTCCCATTCAACAACCACCAATGGCTTTCTTACCCAACAATCCCTCACCCCTATTATTCAATGTTTAAAATCCTATGCCTAAAAATCCTGAGCATTTTTGCTCTAAGTTTCATGTTAATGATCCCAAAAGGATTGCATAGGAGCATATTAGGATTTTTCAAACTAACCTTAAGGATAGGGGAATTAATAATTAGGATGTTGCATGCATACTTTTCCCATATTCCCTTGGGGATGAGGCATTTTATTGGTATAACCATCTTCCTACTGGGTCTATCATTGATTGGCTCCAATTGGAGACTACATTTTTAGAGAAATTTGAGATCCCAATTAGTGCCAATGAGTTACTTCTACAGTTTACTAGAGTCAAGAGGGAGGAAAATGAAGCAATAGGGGCTTTCAATAATAGATTTCATAGGGATTATGCTAGGCTACAACCCCCTTATGTTGTAGATGACATTACTGCCAGGGAGGTTTATTATGAGGCTTTGGATAGTTTATCATCTACCTTTATGAAATGAAAAGAAAACCCTCTTGCCAGCCTGCTTGAAGCTTATGATGTGGTTGTTAAAGTGAGTACAGATTTGAGGCAACACTTGTCTGAACCCTTTCCATTATCTAATCAAACACCAATGTCAAGTCTACTCCCTCAACTACCCTTGGTTCCACATCTAGGTCAACCCTTGAATCAAGCCCCACCCATGTCAAATTACCATCCAGTTATGAACCAACCTGCATTCTCTCATCATCAAGCTAATATACCCAGTTATTTGTAGAGCTCTGAGATATTTAATCAATCCCTGAACCATCAGTTCCATTATGTTTATATGCAGAATTCACCTAGTGTTGTTCCTCCATCAAACAATGCAAACAAGGAGAGGTTGGATGAACTCACAGAGCTAGTAAAGACGTTGGCCACCAAAGTCATCTACCTAAGGAACCAAAATAGTCAACCCTAGGCCACCCAAAGGGGAATTAAGTCTAATGGTGATCAAAATAACATAGATACGATGCAAGGTCAAGGGAAAAATCTTGATAGGGGACAACATTTTGATGAAAACCAACACCCAGGGCCAACATTCGATGGAAGGCAACCACCACGTAAAAATAGGACTTGGGATACAAGGCCTGACAATGAAGGAGTCCTAACATCTTTAGAGCAGCCATGCAATCAAGAGAAATCTAGTGGAGTTTACCTAACTGAGGCAGCTCTATCCGGATGGTGTAGACTTCACAACACCAATCAACACTCTAAATTGGATTGTCAAGAATTCCAAACTGCTGCGTCCATTTTCCAGCAAGAAGTCCAACATACCAACAAAAATTTGAGTGGAAAAGAGATAGTACCATCTAATCCTTATGACATATCAGTCTTGGTGGTGAATCATGCCCCATTTCCAATGAGCAAAGAGAATGGACCAAAAGAAGAACAAGACAAGAGTGTTGAAACAGAGTATGCATAAAATGAAGAATCTATAGTTCAATCTTTTGAAAGTGGTGAGGAGAATGACAATGGTCCACTAGATGAGGAAGAGTTTATGATTGAGGAGGTTCAAACGTTCCATCATGTTCCTACTCAGTATTTCACAAGTGGGGGACAATCTAATGCTAATAAAGGAAGAAGCACTGAAAACAAAAAGGATAAATTTGTGGACAGCTCTAAGGACAATTGTTCTACCATGACTACAAAGAAAATAGGAGAGTATTTGGTGGAAGAAATCAAGAAAGTCAAAGTAAGTCTCTCTGCTCATGAGTTGTTAAGAGTTCCTGTAATTAGGGGTGTGGTACTAGGGTCCCTTAAAAGAGATATGCTTTCTAGACAAAAGGGTGCTTCAAGCTAGGTTGATACAAATACTTTAAAGGAGGTAATTTTGTCTGAAACAAGCTTGGGAAATAATGTACTGACAGTTGACCCTCAAGGATTGGATGTTGATCAAATCCTTATGTTACATGATATGCCTAAGGAACCTACTCATAAATTTGACAGTGCTAAAGCATCGATAGAATCAACAGAAGAGGTGGAAGAACAAGTATGGTTGTCAAAACATACAAAGGATGTACATTGAACAACAAAGAGCAAGCCTCTACTGAAGAATTTTAACAAGCTATCGATGAATTCCTTGTAGAGGAGCCAATTGGCACTAAATCTGAGGAAGGCATGACAATAAATGTTGGGACAACTCTAGATGAGATTAAGTCTTCATTACAGGAACTTCGACAAATTTCGGATGAATGTCCTAACAGATATGAGGAAGAACCTAATGGAGGAATTAATATTCTGAATAATCACCATAAAAAACCTGAACCAATGCCCATAGGAGAGCAATTCAGGGAGACCCTTCAATCATCACATTCTATTTTCCCCTTTTTGTTGATCAATTCAATATGGAAGATTCACAAATTTTATGTACTAATCACAAGATAGCTAATATGGTTCATGTTGATGTGCAGGAAAATCTGAATGATGTTGAAAATAGAAATGTTGCAGTCAATGTTGGTGAGCTTGATCACACTGTTCTAGGCAAAGGTGTGCTTGAAGATCAGTTTGTGATACCTCCAAGTGAATTACCTGTTGAGGGGGTTTTTGGATATGACAATGCTTCTACAATTTCTTCACTTATTCCTCATGAAGATGCTTTAACAGGTGAAAAGTTCCATGTTGATAATTCTGAATTTTCTCAATCTGAATTTCACTCTGCACTATGTAGTGATGACTCTACTTTTTTTTCTATGTTTCAAACATGAATACATTGTTGTACCATCAATGGAGACCACCTGATGATATTAGGATCAACTCTTCACAAGTACAAGGTGATGAACACAACATTTAGTTTACAAAAGCACAAAATCAGGTTGTTTCTTTCCTTACTGTGAATTTTGAAGCTTATCAATTTGACTATAGGAATTTGGGGAAGGAAACTTGCATATGGGTTAATCATGGTCCTAATGAGCCACCTCAGTTATTGATTATTCCTGATTATGAGGTTGAATTTGAAGGCTGCATTTTTTAGTATAAGGATGAATTTGGCCACCTATAGCTTCTAAACTGTGAGGAATTTGAATATAATGCAAACTAGTGATTTGTGACATTTTGTCTATAGATTAAAAATATTTAAAAAACAAATTGGAATCAGATTGCATTTATTTTTCCATCTCCCTCGAAAACTAGTTTTTAATAGTAAACACCATTTTTAAAGAGTGATGTGTACTTTCTAACACATAACTTTTTTCTATGAAGGATAAAATTCTAATTTTTTCAAATTTAGATTTGTAACTACAATATCTAGTGCATGCAATTGGTTTCATAGCATTTCATTGAATATTTTTTTCTTAATTAAGTTTTGAAGTCAAACCGGTTACAATTTAGACATGATTTACTTGCTAACAAATAACTTTTTTGTACATGTATCAAAATTCTTTTTTTTTGCTGGATCAGGGACATCAATATTTAGTGCATAGATATTTTTCAAATTTTTTTGGTAATATGCTATTTTTCTACATGTGCATAACAAAGAGCTTGATTTTCAGTGAAAAACCTATGTTTAATTAAACTAAAAAAATACATAATAAAACCAAAACATATTAAAATTATATTCGATGGATAGCTCGTTCTGGGGACTACCATCATCCAGTTGGGTCTATGAAGTTTCCTCCATTTTCATCCTCAACCCAAGCTTTGAAAGGAAAATTTTTGTATAAATTTGGTAGAAGAGGGGAGAAGGACAAAAAATGGGGGTTCGAGCGAACCCCTAAAAACCCAAAAAAAAAATCATGGGAGCGTTTTGGCAATTTTCCTTCCTCAACGGAATTGTAAACCAATTTTGTGGGATCACCCCTATGGCAAGTTTTTAAAATGGGTATCTAATTTCATAAAGCATAAGTTTTATGTTGTTAAAGGGTATTAACTTGATGTAGAGATGGATTCATACACTCTCAAAACCCCCTCTGAAATCCTCACAACAATTACTAAAACAGAAATAAGAACTTGCAAATTAAACTACACAAATTGTTTACAAATGAAAACATTAAATTGCTTAGTTTAAAAAATCTGATTACACATGAATTTCAGTAATCTATGTACTGATATACAACAATTAAAACCCTTAAAAACATCAAATATACAAATTAAATATCATTCAAACACGATCTATGCTCAACTATGTGAGCTCTTGCAAACTATTCACCTTCTAGCACCTCAACTCCACCTGCAACTCCTATAGCTTATCCTCATGTCTTAAAGTAACTTTTTAACTTCACTCCTCTTATAAAATATTTTTTTTCTCTTCATTATGCAGCCTTTATGTCTACCTTGAACACCTACAAAATTCATCTTCTTTTCTCCTATTCCTCTTCTCTATACAAGTTGGTTTTTTGCACTCTTTCTTGTGCAACTCTTAGGAGCAACCTGCAAGTTCTTTCTCCAAACTTGCTGCTATTTATTGTTGCTTCTTGACTCCATCAAAGGCTATATTTTATAGAGATTAAAATATTTTAGGGCACCAAAATAGGCACCCAAATCTACTCTTTCATTTCCCTCCAATTGTCTTTTAAAATTCTTTTGTTTGTGCTTAAAATTCATCATTAAATGCTTTCAAATATGGCACACAAAGTTTCTGCAACATATTACATGACTTGATGCTGTAAATGCTTCATAAAAATCAATAAAATCATGAACTAAGTCATGCTCATTCACCTTAAATTGAAAACTGCAGTCATTTATTATTTTTTACCCAAATATCACTAGCTTTTTCCTCCATTCTAGGCATGCAAATTGAAAAGATGGAATACCAAATTCCACTTGCCACATTAAACTTCTCTAAGCATCCAAATTCAGAAAAATAATTAATTTTCAATTTATAATATGCCAATGGACACCTTCAACCCTTGAAACATTGAAATTTTCCAATATAATATTTTTAAAATCATATTAAACACCTTTTTTTTGCCTTTGATTTTGAATGGAAGCCAAGTCTTGATAAAATAAATATTCCATCCTTCCAAACTCCAAAAGATTCTCTTGAAGCTCCAACCTACACCAAAAATGTAAAAAATAAACAAAAAAAGAAAATATTTATTTTTGGTGATGCAGGATTACTTGTGAGCCTGGATGCTCCTGCATCAGAACTACATCCCAAATGCCTACAAAAGAAGGCTCGTGATTTTTTTTATCAATTTTTTTTTTAAGATTTATATGTTATGGATAGTTTCAAAGGCACAAAAAAAGGAAAAATCAAAATATTTTACAACTTCACAACTTACTTAAAATCACCCACACAAGTTATGAACTATTCTCTAAATATCTAGCAAAATCAAATTAAACACTATTGGCCTTTTCTTGTTGGTTTCCAACTCCTATTCAACTATTAAAAAAAAAGAAAGTTAATATCAATCAGAAATTTTGCATGGCTTGAAAAATCTTCTTCAAACATCAACAACACAAACAAGCTTAATCTATTAGCACCTTCCTGTTGATTGACAACTCCATGGCAACTTAATAACCTCCCTCAATCAATCAATTGAAAGTGATTTTTTGTTAGTTTTTATAGTTCCAACTACCTTGGAAGACATGTATGCAAAATTTGAAACCACAACCATTTTTGCTAACAACTATCATGCACACAATAGATGTAAAAATTTCTTAAGACATTTTCATGAGAGTATAGGAATGCATATGAAGATCTATTGAAAAGATTTAAAACCTAGTTTAACGCCGAACCTATTACACAAATAAAGAGCCACCTCCAAGGTGTTTCAATGATTATAAAGAATAATATAAGATTTCAAACATGGAACTCCTCTAGCTCCTAAGAGATCTTCAAAATGGACCAATGGTGGAATCTTACTCACCACCTTACCATATTGTTATTGTTGAGTGCAATAGATTTTTATGTCACTCCAGGCAACCATCAAGCTGTGGAGAAGAAGATCATGGATGTATTTATATTGAGGACAAGGTTCACACACATACAAAGCATATGTGGAAACACTCATACCAATTCAAGTATAATACAATAAATGGAACACATGACAATCAATTCATACACACAAATGATCTCAATCACATCAAAAACTAAAATCCAACAAGGAAAGGATGATAATCTTATGCATAAGACAAGGATTGTCAACATAGTTTCCCAATGGTGCTATAGAAAATTTAGGTGTAGAGATTCATCGAATATACTCATGATGTTCACCAACTCATAGAGTTGTGACACATACTTCATCACTAAATTAAACCTTTGAGATTATTCCAATCCTTGCATGGAAAGGTCTTATTAATAATCAATGAACCTAATGTGTCATTAGTTATCACTTGATTAAACTCTACCACCATGTTTGTTCCTTTGATCCCTTTTTAATACAATGAATGTGTAAAGCCACTCCTTTCCCATCCTAGACCTCCTATACCCTAAAGCTCCAATGCTCCAATTTTACAAATTAGATGTGGTACGCAAACCAACACAAAATTTCATGACACTTTGCCAAAAGATGAATAATTCTAATATATTATGGAAACTTTTTTTCTAGAAAATAATTCCTTAAAATGAGGTCTAAAATGCAATTTTCTTTTTATCTTCAAAGAGGTTAAAACTATAGAAATTTCAAATCCTCCATTAATAGAGTCACATGATACCTTCAAATTTCTTAAATTTTTCTAACATTTAAAAAAGAAGAAATTTTAAAAATTCAAAGATACCTGTTTAATCTAAAAATGATACGCACGACCTCTTTCCACGATCATTTTTTAAAAAAAATTAATACACATGATTCTAGAAAAAATTTCCATAATTTGACCTCAAAATGTGGGTGATCCCACAATACTAGTTTATAATTCCGTTGAGGAAGGAAAATTGTAAAAACACTCCCATGAAAAAAAAATGGTTTTTAGGGGTTCGCATGAACTGGGGGTTCGAATGGACCCTCAATGGGTTCGCTTGAACCCGCCTTTGAGTGAACCCTATTAAATGATCGGACCCACCTTTTTGCACATTTTTTAAATGGAAAACAAAGGGAAATTTTGAAAAAGGAGGGGTTCACTCAAACCCCCTTTCGCTCGAAAGGTCAAGGGGGGTTCGCTCGAAGGGGGTTTGAGCGAACCCCTCCCCCTCTCCCCCTCTTCTACCAAATCTCTATAGAAAATTTCCTTTTGAAGCTCAAGTTGAGGATGAAAATGGAGGAAAATTCACAAACCAACTGGATGATGGTTGATCCGGTGGACATTTTAGTGAAAATTGAAGTGTCTCCTTTTTCTCCAAAATATGCACCATCGAAAGATCTCGGTGTCCTAGTTCCAACGCAACTCGAACAGAGCGAAAGGAGTCCATTTGCACGAGTTATAGCCAGTCAAACCTTCGGTCAAACTGGGATCAGAGGGCATCCAGGAAGTGAAAAAAATGATGTCATCAAAAGTTCTTGAAGTCAGCATCATCGCGAAGAGCTCATCGAGACGATTCCGACGGTGTTCGTTTCGTCGAAATCCGACGTCATACGCGAAAGTTATCAGTGGTCAAAGCTTTCAGTTGACTTTCAAGGTGGACCGTACGGATGCTGATGTCAGCAGTCTGCCGTACTGTACAAAATACATATGGATGAATTCGGGTGGAACACGTGGCGGCAGAGTCATTGTACGGACCCAATCAGGTGATGACACATGTCATCCGTACACGTCGCCAGTGATGCGTGGCAGTCCCGGTCAGCATATACGTGGCAGGCACAGTCATCGTCTGAGTTGGCACAGTCATCGGCTAAGTTGGCAGACACGTCGGCAGCGCAGTTGGCAGTACACGTCGGCCGAGTCAGAAAGCCACGTCGTCATCCGATTTGGTGGACACATCAACGGTATCGGCCAGTCAGAATCCGCCACGTGGCACCCTCCTGGTGCGGCACGTGGCTCTCTTTTCCATTCCACCTGTTGGCGGTCACGAGTTTGTTCTAACAAAAAGTTGTTAGTCGGGTTGGAACCTGAGACCTGGGCGCAGACAGCGGAGAGTTTCCACCGTTAGAGCACGCGCACTGTCTTTTACTATATATAGATCTCGGTTTCTTTTGTTGTTATATCGTTGGAATTTGGTAAGGAAAAACCAGTGGCCGAGCTTTGAACCCGGAACCACCGGGTCCTTAAAAGGTAAGGCAACCGTTCGGTCATTGAACGATTTTTAAATATATTTGGCTCGGTTTTGTTTTGTTAATTTTTCAAAACTGATTGCCTTCTAAAATAAGAACAAACTCCCTCTAAATTTAAATCACAAAACCTTTTCAAGGATTAATCAAAATCTTCCAAAACAGAATAAGCCCGAGGGAAGTATATTTGAAGGGCTTAAATTTATTTTTGGGAATTTATCAAAGATTTATTATGTAAAAAGGGGGATATTTTGAAGATTTTTATGTGTAAAAGGGAGATTGCAAAGATTTTTATGTATTTTGGAGAGATAAGGTGGATTTGGGAAATATTTTGTAAATCAATTGGTTAGTAACCAAATTGAGAAAATTCTTTGTATAAAAGGAGTGTAAGAGGAGAGTGAGGCATCAAGTTTTTTTCAGGTGACGAAGTCTTGAAGCTGTGGAGATAATCGAAAGAGAGGTCTTGTGGAGATTCTTTGAGTCATTCTTGCACGTCAGAGCGCTGTTATGCTGCCGAAGTGCTTGGAGAATGATTGTGGTGCTTTGTAATGATTTTGGAGTTAATCGGATCGGTCTCTCTATTGGAGTGGACCCGGAGACGTAGTCACTTTCGTGACGAACTCCGTTATCAACTATTTGCACTTCTCTTCTTCTCTCTCTTTCTTTCTCTCATTTCCTTCCTTTCTGTTATAATCACCTTGTTATTACTTTCATTTTTTTATTTCCATAAGTTAATTTTGATTTAATTAACTTGGAATAATCATTGTAAAAGCATTGTAAAAGTTAAGCATTTAAAAACTGCAATCTAGTCTAGATCCTATCAGATCAATGGTAGTCTTCAGAACGAGCTATCCATTCAATATAATTTTAATATGTTTTGGTTTTATTATGTATTTTTTTAGTTTGATTAAACATAGGTTTTCACCAAAATTTAAGCTCTTTGTTCTGTACATGTGGAAAAATAGCAGATTATAAAAAAAAAAAATGAAAAATATCAGTGCACTATATATTGACGTCCCTGATCCAACCAAAAAAAATTGAATTTGGATACATACAAAAAAGTTATGCTTTAGCCAGTGAATCATGTCTAAATTGTAAATGGTTTGACTTTAAAACTTAATTAAGAAAAAAATGTTCAATGAAATGCTATGAAACCAATTCCATGCACTAGATATCGTAGTTACAAATCTAAATTCAAAAAAAATAAAATTTTATCCTTGATAGAAAAAAAGTTGTGTTAGTCAGTGATACCACTATTTAAAAATGATGTTTACTGTTAAAAACTAGTTTTTGAAAGAGATGGAAAAATAAGTGCAATTTGATTCCAAATTTTTTGAAAAAGATATATTTAGAATCCATAGAAAAAATGTCACAAATCACTAGTTTGCATCATCTTCAAATTCCTCACGGTTTCACCGCTATAGGTGCCCGAAAGTGAAGATTTAGTTAAAAAAATCAATTCAATGTCCAGTTTGGCCAAAAGTTGTAAACCAGTATTGTGGGATCACCCATGCCTATTTTTAAAAATTTAAAAACATAAATTAAAACTACAATTTATAATCCTAAATCATTCCTATATAATGATGCCATATGAATCCAGCTAATGTGGTCATGACTAAAGGAAATGATTTCATTTCGATTAAAATTTTAAATAAGAAAAATACCTCTTTCATCAAGTCACCTAATGGAGTAATTATTTCTCTCAAGTAAACACACACATCCATGCAACTCCTATCCATTAGAAATCATCTGCACTCCAATAACAATCAATCCAAATCCAAAATCAAGTCATTTCATGCATTATTTGTCTCAAAATATTATTTTTCTAAATGAAGAAGAGGATTTGAAAAAGGAAAAATGTAAAAATGAATGAATGGGGATTTTTATAGTACTCTATCTCAACAACAAAAAAACTATGAACAAATCATAGATTTGGAGGATATAATCTTGAAAAAATCCTCCTCAAAGAACAAGAACGACCAACAAGTGATGCTTAGCAACCCGCTCCTCACAAGGAAATCATCCAAGGAGAAAATAAAACATAGAGAAAAGGAGGAAGACTACTCTTGATATAAATTTGATGCACATCTATTTAAAATCAACAAGGTTAAAAAACAAAAAAAAAAAAAAAGATCAAGAATACATGATCTACATGAAAACACAAGACTTTGTTATGGCCCAAACACCAAGTATCCATAAAATAGAAGACATAAGATAAATAAATAGTCACACAAGAATTACACCTCCTTCTAGTACTATGATAGGAAGTCACTAAACTACCAAGGAGGAACTCCTACAATCACCAGGTTCACAATGTTGGGAACATAATAAGAACAAGAAAATAACATTAATTTAATAAATATATAAATAATGTACCTAATGTTGGGAAAATTTGTCTCAACCTTGCAATTATATACGGTTTATTGTTGATAGGATGTGTTGGTATGTGGCAACTAATCATGCAAATATTGTACACTCATAGCAAGATATGGGGTTCAGGGCATCACCCCAAAAAATAAAAAAATTGTTAACACGTCAATGTTTTCCCGCTGACCTATCAAGGTTTTTTCCTGTTGACACGCAAAGGTTTTTTCCTACTGGCACGTTAAGGTTTTTTCCTGTTGACACATCAAATTTTTTTCACTAACACGTCAAATGAAAAATGACCTTGTAAAACCCTAATTCTAGACAATTCCAAAAAGGCTTATTATAAGTGGTTGGGATGTATTTAGTCAAGGATGTATTCTAAGAGTCTAGTAGCTATCGTATTGTCTCTTGATCTTTGGTGGTGATACTCCTATGAGAAGCTTGATTTGCAAGTATATTGTAATCTTTTGATTTCTAAATAATATATTGGGCAGCTTTTAGAGTGTGGATTTTTTCTCCCGAAAAGGGTTTTCCCCACGTAAATCATTGTGTTGTGGTATGCATGATATTTGTGTTTATTTTTGTTTATGTTTTTGTAACTATTAAAGATCTGTAATTTTTTGCATTTTTCTCCTCACAAGATTAGTGTAAGAAGTTATTCCACTACCTTAACTTCCTTACAAGTGGCATCAAACCTTGATCACCTTTGGTTTCAGTTGTGGGTTGTTGGGTTTTTTGAACTAATCTAGATTTGAGTGGAAGCTTGTGTAGAAGACACTTTGTGATCTTGTTATAGGAATTTTCATATGGCAAGCTCATCAAGGAGAATAGAGGTGGATAAATTTTCTAGATATAATTTTGAGATGTGGAAGCTAAAGATGGAAGATTTTTTTGATAGATTGAGATCTGTGGGATGTTGTTGATGAGAATGTTTCAAGGCCTACAGATCCTACTCAAGTTGCTCAATATGATGTTATGGACCATAAAGCCAAGGGTCTAATCAGATTGTGCTTGGCAGACTCTATTTTAATTAATTTCCATGAAGAGACCTTTACACAAAAACTATGGAAGAAGCTTGGTGAGATGTATCAGGCCAAATCTTTAGTGAACAAGATTTTATTGAGGAAGAATTAATATTCCCTGAGAATGGAAGAGGGTGGATGAATCACAAAACACCTAGAAGCATTCAATAGGTTGGTGGCTCAATTGGCATCAGCTGGTGTCAAAATGGATGATGAGGAGAAATGTTAGATCCTACTTTGTTCTTTACCTAATTCGTGGGATTCTCTTGTTATGGCTATTAGGAGAACTTCTATTATTTTGAAGATTGAAGATGTGGTGGGTTCTTTGCTTTCTAAAGAAATGAGGAGGAGGGTATCCATTACTACCAAGGAGGCCCTAAATTTTCATGGAAGACCTAAGGAAAAAGGAAAGAAAAATGAGAAGTGTGAAAAATCCATGTCCAAGGGGAGATCTAAATCTCCTAGAAAGTCCAAAGTTATTTGTTGGGATTGTGGTGAGCTTGGGAATTTTTTTAAGGAATGCAAAGAAGAAAAGAAGAAGAAAAAGAAGAAATTTGATTCTGATTCTGAGTCTGAGAAGGAAGATGGAAATGCATTCATTACAGCTTTGGCAACTCGTGTAGGTAATGATGCATTGTTAATTGACCCAGGTGCATCCTTCCATATGACCTTTAATAGAGATTGGTTTTCTAAATATGAATAATTTGATGGAGGTAAGGTGTACTTGGATGATGATTCTCATTTAGACATTTTTTTCCATGGTAAAGTTAAAATCAGGTTTTCTGATGGTAGAATAAAAAGGATTAATGGTGTGTTGCATATCCCTAGATTAGCACGAAATTTTTTATTTGTGAGAAAACTAATAGATGTGGGTGTGAAAGTAGTATTTTTTGATGCAGGATGAAAGACAGTTAGAGGTGTTATGGTGATTGTTAGAGGTTTCAGATATAAGACATTGTATAAGTTTGATGCATGCACTATTGAGTGCAATAGTACTTCTATGAAAAGAAAGTTTGTAGAAGAAGTGAGGGTTTCACCTTCAACAGATGGTCATGGATTTTTGGTACCCAATGGTGCTCTTTCTTCTGAGACAAAGTTACCTGCAGAGAAAACTATGTTATGGCACCATAGACTTGGTTATATTAGAGAAAAGGGTCTAAGGAACTTGAAAAATAAAAATCTTGTAGGTTTGCTTGATTGTAATCTTGAATTTGATTTTTGTGAGCATTGCATTTATGGAAAACAAAACCATGTTTAGTTTTACTCGAGTTCTCATAAATATTGTGGTGTATTGGATCTTATTCATTTGGATGTATTTGGTCCTGTAGATGTTCCTTCAATTGGTAAATCCACATATTATGTTTCATTTATTGATGATTATAGTAGGACATGGGTATATTTTGTAAAGAGTAAATCTAAAGTTTTCAATCAATTCAAATAATTTAAAGTGATGGTTGAGTTGTAGACTAGAAAGAAAATAAAAATGTTTTGAGGACTGATAATGGTGATGAATTTTTCTCTAATGATTTTGATAGATTTTGTAAAGATTGTGGTATTCATAGACATAAGACAACTCTGTATTCTCCACAACATAATGGAGTTTCAAAAAGAATGAACAGGACACTGATGGAGAAGGCTAGGAGTATGTTGAGTGGTGTTGGCCTAGAACAAATTTTTTGGGCTGAAGTTGTTGCCACTTCTTGTTACCTGATTAATAGGTCTCCTACATCAATTCATGTTGATAAAATTCCTATAAAGGCATGGTCGAGTCACAAGCCTTCATTAAGACATCTTAGATATTTTGGTTGTGAGGCATATGCACATGTGCCAAAGGAGAAGCAAACAAAGTTGGAGAACAAGGATATGAAATGTATCTTCATCATATATAGTTATGGTGTGAAAGGATACAAGCTTTGGGATCCTATTGCATAGAAGATAATATGCAGTAGAAGTGTTATTTTTAGAGAAACCCAGTTTCCTTTGTTACACGCCCAAAAACTAAGTAAATAGGAAGATGTGATTCAATCTACACCGAAATTTGAACTGATTCGCTGATAGACAAGAAGTTGAGGAGATCTCATCTAGCTCAGAATCTTCATAAGAGGAGGAAGAACCTCCAACTCAGCTTGTTCATAGGTCTACAAAGCATAGACAACCACCTAAAAGGTATTCAATTGATGATTGGAGATGTGGGCTTTCGGTTTCGAATACTAAATTACATTGAACCTGATCGCAAGAGAAGAGGTGCATTTAGTATGAAATGATGCAATCCTAGGAACACGCGCAGGATGAAGAAATGATATCTTGCGAATGATACATGGGATCTTGTACCATTTCCTTAAGGAAAAAATCATGTTGGTTTTAAATAGGTGTTCAAGAAAAATATTGGTTTAGATGGAGGTATTGAGAAGTATAAAGCAAGGTTGGTTGTGAAGGGTTACTCTAAAGTTGAGGGTGTTGATTATGGTGATATATTTTCTCCTGTTGTAAAAATGACATCCATTAGATTTTTTCTTTCATTACTACTACTTTTATGACTTCAGAGGTTGAGCAAATGGATGTGAAAACTACTTTCCCTCTAGCTTTGGTGATTCTTGATATGATATTTAAATGATGCATCCAGAGCACTACATAGTGAAAGGTAAAAGTAAGTTGGTTTGCAAATTGAAGAAATATTTGTATGGCTTAAAACGGAGTCCTAGGATGTGGTGCCAAAATTTTGATACATATGTGTTAAGTTTGGGATTTAAGCATTCTAAATCAAATCATTATGTTTATTATAAAACTAATGGTGATTTTATCTTGTTGATTGCATTATATGTTGATGATATGTTATTTATGGCATCCGAAAAATTCATTTCCAGCAA
>VDFB02381490.1:0-41611 GCA_007258455.2 Sequoia sempervirens | reverse complement strand
CAAAAATAAAAACTTTCCAAAAATAAATCCCTAAAAAATAGGAAGTCCAAAATAGGCTAAAAGTGCCAAAAATAGGGGGTCAGAGTGAAAATCCCCAAAAAGTAGGAGGTGTCAGAATTGACTCAAACGACAGGGGATCCTCGTCCTTTAGGCCTTCTAAGCATTCTGATGATGTTTGTGCACTAATTCGGGCTCAAATTCTCTACTTGGCTCGGATGACTCTTTAATCCTCATTGTAAAAGAAACATCGTAATTAGCAATTGTGACACCAATGCAAAAACCCAAAAAGCAAAAACAAAGGGTCCCCATTTGCAATGGGGCGATGTTGTGAAAGGTCACAATAGGTCCATTTTTCAATTTAAAAGTGTTGATGATAAATGCAGCTTCGTACGATTCCTTCCAGCCTATCAAATTAAATGATAGTTTCCAACTATTTAATTTATATGTTATGTGAAGAGGCGCTTCACTTCATTTATTTGGTTATCATGTCTTGGCCGACTTGATATTTGAATTATTTAATTTGTAATTTATTCCCCTTGTGGCCGACCTTGTTCTTGAAGAGGTGCGACCTCTCCCAAGCAATGTATAAATACAAGATCATCTCTTCTCATTTAATCATCAAGCAAGTTCGAATATACTTCCTTCAAGTGCGAATTTCCTTCAAGAGTAGGTCGAAGTTTTTCCAAGAGCAGATTTCAATATATAAGGAGAGCAGATTGTAATCTGTATTTTGCATCTAGAGTTGGTGCTCTTACTTGGCCTTGAATTCGGCCTTATTGTACAAGATAGTGTTGATTCTTGAATAATATATAAGTGATATATTGTTGCTGGATTTTTCTCCCTCAAGAGGAGGGTTTTCCCAGGGTATCTGCTGTGTTTTGTGTCTGATTTTTTGAATTGATTTTCTGTACATGTCAATCTGATCTTAAAATTAACATGGTATTAGAGCGGGTTTGTAGAAGGTCTTGATCAGATTTAGTCTTGCAGCGATACTCTTTATTCTATTTCTCCTTCACTGTGGCGTCCATTTTGTAAGTTGGTCATTGTGGGACTCATTCTGCAAATGGGGTGTGAGTTTATTATGGGTTTAATGTTGCAGACTCTCCTAGATGTCTGGTATTAGCAGGTTTTTTTGTTGTGACTGAGTCGTGGGCGTCTGTCCAAGCTGCAAACTTCAACACATCATTCAAGGACTTGAAATAAAGGGAGGCCGTGGGGTCTGAAAGGCTTCATGCTGCTGACGAACACAATAAAATCAATATCTAGTCAGGTCGTGGGTTTTTTGAAGGGCCGCAGATCTGAGAAAACCCTCATGCGACCTAGTACTTTTGCGGATAAGGCTGTGAGGTTGTGGGATAGCTTAGAAATCATGGAGTTTGTTGCTGAGTGAAGAACTAGTTAGAAGCTGTTCCAGTCGTGACATTCCAGGCTTCCATCAAAATATTTAAAGAGATAAGTATTCTTTGTTTGAATTATATCATTCTTAGTTGGATCTTGTTTTAGTAAAGAGAGATAGTGGTTTCTCTTGAATTGTGTTCACTAGAATAAAGATCCATTGAAGATTTCAATTTATTCATTGTGAGTTGTTTCATGCTAATTATGAAGATCTCTGAGTGCGACTCTGAGATGAAAAAGAGAACTGCATTTTTGTTGTGATGATCACATCGATACCATTCTCTTATGCATGAACTATGATAGAGCCTTGACTCTTGGAGAGGGTTGGTTCTTCATGCTAACTGCTTAATACATTCAAGAAATCTGTAGTTGTTCATATTGGTTTTTTGCTGTGCTAAGTTTTGCACTCTCGAGAGGAGTAAAAGATGGAAGAAAGAGTTATATCAGAATTTAATAAAGATAAGTTTCTTTCATTCTGATCTCTTGATATATTTCTTTTATAAATTGAGTTATTTATTCATGTTTTAATATTGTTCATAAATTCTTACGTATTCATGCTATAACTTGAAATAGTAAACCTTGTATGATTCCAGCCTTGATATTTCTTTGGATAATTATGAACTGTTAGTAATCTCTCTCTAAAATGCTTGTAGTTCACTGTTCTAGGAGCAAGAAGGTTCATTGTTCTAGGAGCTTGAAGGTGATGAGAGACTGCTTAGTGATGAAAAGCTTGAGGCATCTTGTGAGGAAGTCATGCCGACCAAAGAAATGATCAAGCAGCCATGGGACTGAGTTGGTGGCCAGAGGGAGTTCACTTCCAGAAGTCTTTTTGCAATCTCTGAAGTAGGGATCAAGAGGGAGTTCTGTGACCCATTGAGAAGAAGTGAAGGTTGCAGTGTTGCAAGGCAAAGTGTTAAAATCCTTGAAAGACCTCTTCAAATGATGAGATCAAAATTGCTCAAGACTGTCATCTGGGTTTCACATTGGTAGCTTTGCAAACCTATTCATAATAGAGTGATCTGGGATGAGGTCAATGAGGACAATCTTGAACTCTCTACAGTATCTGAGGTGTACATGGGAAAAACATTTCCCTAAGGTAAGCGTTGCAGGCAATCTTGGAGGAAGAGGTCAGAAAATTGATGCAAGTACTTGAAGATTCAGAGGGAGCCTACTGAACCGAAGGAAGATGTTGATCCAATTGAGCCCTTGGAACCTACTGATGGGCCTACTGACATTGTTATTGGGAGAAAGAGACCTCTATGGGCCAGGCGTACTATGCAAGAGGCTAAAAGTTTTGCAGCTCCTAGAGGCACATTCAAAGAAAGTAAAAGGCCACATAAGTTCTCCAGTTATGTTGCCTTAATGAGTCAGATTATTGAATCTGAGCCTACCTGTGTTGAGGATGCATCTAGTCAACAGGTTTGGAGAGATGCTATGGCAGAGGAGTACCAATCAATTCTCAAGAATGATGTTTGGGACATTGTTCCTAGACCCAAGGGCAAGTTTGTGGTATCTTCAAAATGGCTCTTCAAAATCAAGCATGCTGCAGATGGGAGCATTGAGAAGTACAAGGAAAGATTCATGGCTCGTAGGTTTTCACAGAAAGAGGGAGTTGATTACGAAGAAACATTTGCTCCTGTTGCTTGCTATACTTCTGTTAGAACCATCATTGCTATTGCTGCATCTAGAGGATGGAAGATTCACCGATGGATGTGAAGACAACATTTCTGAATGGTGTGATCGAGGAAGAAGTTTATATCGAGCAACCTGATAGGTTCGAGGTACATGGGAAGGAGTCTCATGTTTGCAAGCTGAAGAAGGCCTTGTATGATCTTAAGCTGGCTCCTCGTGCATGGTACGAAAGGATTGATCGTTACCTATCAAGTTTGGGCTTCTTGAAGAATGATGCTGACTCTAATCTCTAATTTAAGGTAATTGATGGTGAAGCATTAATTTTGGTCTTATATGTTGATGATTTGATACTTACTGGAGAAGAGCACTTGATCATCAAATGTAAGAAAGAGTTGGCCTCTGAGTTTGAGATGAAAGATCTTGGACTTATGCACTACTTCCTTGGCTTAGAAGTCTGGCAAAAACCAGATGAGATGATTCTAAGTCAAGGAAAGTACACCATCGATGTACTCAAGAGGTTTGGTATGATGGATTGCAAATCCATGTCTACACCTATGGAGTCCAACCTACATAAATTGAAGGAGGCTGCAACTAGTTCAGACTTGGTGGATCGTACATTGCATAGACAGTTGATTGGGTCCTTGATGTATCTAGTTAACACTAGACCTGATATCTGTTATGCTGTGAGTGCACTGAGTCAGTTTATGTGTGAACCGAGACAGATACATCTTGTTGCAGCTAAACATATCCTGAGATACTTGCGTGGCACAGTTGGATATGGATTGAGATACTCTTCAAATGCAGACTTGGAGTTGCATGGCTATACTGATTTTGATTGGACAGGGTGTGTCATTGATCGGAAGAGCACCTTTGGTTGTTGCTTCAGTTTGGGTTCTGCCGTGATATCCTGGTACAGCAGGAAGCAGTCATCTATGGCATTGAGTACAACAAAGGCATAATATATCGCAGCTTGTATGGCAGCTCAGGAAGCAGTATGGCTTCGTAAGCTCCTTGCAGGATTGTTTGGACAATCAATGGAGCCTACTATCATTCATTGTGATAACCAGAGTTGTGTGAAGCTTCCTATCAATCCTTTGTTTCATGACAGAACCAAGCATGTTGAGATCAAGTACCACTATATTAGAGATATGGTACTGCGGAAGGTTATACAGTTAAGGTATATTAGCACTGATGAGCAAACAACAAACATTCTCACCAAGCCTCTCTCCAGAATCAAGTTTGTGTACTTTCGAGATAAGCTTGGTATAGTGGAGAATCCAGCCTTAACTGAGAAAGAGTCTCAGTATTAGTGAACCTGTTTAATAAGTTCTTCTCTGTGAGAGAAGTTCGAGGTGAAATCCCTTGTTAATGCATTTTCCTTTGAGACGGAGGAATTTGAGGTGCAAGCCCTTGTTAATGCATTTTCCTCTGAGACGGAGGAATTTGAGGTGCAAGCCCTTGTTAATGCATTTTCTTTTGAGACGAAGGAATTTGAGGTGCAAGCCCTTGTTAATGCATTTCTCTTTGAGAGAGATTTGAGGCGAAACCCCTTGTTTCCACCCTCTGAGAGAGTCATGGTGGATGTCATGTGTGTGACTCCATGACAACATCTTGTACTTGTGAAAGACATGTTGAGGTGAAAACATCACGCAAGTGATGAACACTTGTACACACCATAGTATGGTTGTAGCCATTATGGTTGATATCATGTTGAGGTGATATCTAATATCACGATGAGGTGATATTCTTTTCACATTTGGTTGTAGCCAATGTGGTAGACGTCACGTTGAGGTGATATGTTTTGTGCAGCTAGAAGTACTCTCCCTAGTTGAGAGGGAGTGTTGATGATAAATGCAGCTTCGTATGATTCCTTCCAGCCTATCAAATTAAATGATAGTTTCCAACTATTTAATTTATATGTTGTCATGTGAAGAGGCGCTTCACTTCATTTATTTGGTTATCATGTCTTGGCCGACTTGATATTTGAATTATTTAATTTGTAATTTATTCTCCTTGTGGCCGACCTTGTTCTTGAAGAGGTGCGACCTCTCCCAAGCAATGTATAAATACAAGATCATCTCTTCTTATTTAATCATCAAGCAAGTTCGAATATACTTCCTTCAAGTGCGAATTTCCTTCAAGAGCAGGTTGAAGTTTTTCCAGGAGCAGATTTCGATATATAAGGAGAGCAAATTGTAATCTGTATTTTGCATCTAGAGTTGGTGCTCTTACTTGGCCTTGAAATCGGCCTTATTGTACAAGACAGTGTTGATTTTTGAATAATATATAAGTGATATATTGTTGCTGGGTTTTTCTCCCTCAAGAGGAGGGTTTTCCCAGGGTATCTGCTGTGTTCTGTGTCTGATTTTTTGAATTAATTTTCTGTACATGTCAATCTGATCTTAAAATTAACAAAAAGGGGGCCATTTTAATTAAAAGCTTAGATGCCAATTCCTAGGAGATTATTATTTATTTATAGAGTGCAACGTTATAACATTTTAAAATGATTAAAAAGGCAAAATGGGGGTCGACCTCTTTGAGGGAAATATATAAGCAGCCAAGAGGAAATCGAATTCATCTTTTGAGCATTGGACAACTCCATTTCATGAACTCTTTGGCGTGTGGAGAATGGGGACGAGGTTTTCTGCATTTTCCTGAGCATATCGGCATTGGAGAGTGTAACTCCTTCAGTGTATGAACATTCTGAGGTTGTGAGACTATCAACTGAAGTTTGCTCTACAATTGGCTTCATTCAGGAGTCAAGTTTGTGCAGATTGGAAGAGAGATTTTGAAGGGCTTCATGCATATTTCTTGTGAGAAGAATAATCATCAAGGCTGCCTCTAATATTTATCCAGCACTCATTTCCAAGGCTGTACTTCTGATTGCAGCAGGCCGTACAAGCACCAGGCCCTAGGCGTGTTTCTACAAGGCTGAAACGCCTTGACTATTTGAGGCTCTTCATCACTATTATGGACGGCTATGTCTAGGAGGGAGTTTGATGGCGTTTCTGAGGTGGAAAGTTTATCAAAGCAGCAGGTTGAACTTGTATCTGATTTCTCTATTTGCTGCCAATAGTCCAGAATACTTCTATGTATCTTCTCTTTTCTATCGTGTATGCCCTTGTTATTGTAATAGATGAATAAACATTATCATTTGGAAATAAAGTACATTTACAGCAGTTGACTTATTCCAGTAGTTTGTAAAATTTCTTAGTTTCTTCTATGCCTAGCATTTTATTTGTGAAAAAATACAAAAAAAGCAAATATCCATCAAAACCCAAAAAAATCATAAAGTCACACAAAACCTAAACAACAGTCAGAGGTCCTCATTGAGAAGTTCAGGAAAAAATTCAGTTGGGGAGAACATAGGGTTCTTACAGTGGTATCAGAGTGGTTTCTTGCTAGCCTTAGGGTTTGAATCTAGCTCCGTTGATGCAACAAAGTGACAGGTACAAAAGATATATTGCAAGGGAAGATAGAAAACAAAAACAGTGGTCACAACCTTATCCTGAACAGGACACCTTTTTAGCTGCAATAGCAGCAAGACAGCGTGGTACTGAGATTGGTTCAACCAACACAATGGGTGACAGAGGTGGTGGTAGCCCACCTAGAAATGAAGCTAGAAATGAGGCAAACAATGAAGAAAGAGAAGCACAAGAGATTATGAGAAACGTGGCAATAGGGCAGCAGCAGGTTGCAGATGCTTTGCGGCCACTTACAACAATGTTACATTAGATGAACCCTCATGGAAGACAAAATCATGAACCAGATGACAATTGGAGTGTGGTCGGGACTTCCAGGGCACAGAGAGCACCCACTTGTACCATAGACCGACCTACACGTCCTACTTTTTTGAGGAATGAACTGGAAGAGGGAAATGTTGAAGAAGAGGGAGAGGAAATGTTTGTAGACAATCTCATGGTAGCGAATGATGAATGGGAATTGTTAACACCTCAGGTTATGGAGCACATGAGCTTTGATAGATTTGTTAGTCAGAGGAAAGAGCACTACAAATATAGGCAAGATCGGAGACCAAGAGACCAAAACAGAGACTTGAAACATGCCACCAACAAACTCACATTGCCTACATTTCATGGTAGTGGGAAGGTTACCGCTCAGGCTTGGGTTCACAAGCTAGATACTTTCTTGACTCTTAGACCCATGGCAGAGGAGGATGCAATAAAGCATGCCACTTTACACTTGGAAGGAGTAGCCTATGATTGGTGGTACCATGGGATGGTCACGTTGCAGCATAACTGCATCACTTTTTATTAGGAGTTTGTTGATAGATTGATTGAACACTTCGATAAGAAAGATCCAGAAACATATTTTAGAGACCTAGCTCAACTCAAGCAAGTTGGAAGTTTGGAGGGTTATATTGGTGATTTTCATAAATTGTCATTTATGGTTCCCAATATATCTGAGAGGAGATTAGTTGTGCTATTTATTGAAGGCCTATTGGAACCATTGAGAGGGTGGATAAAAGCTTTTGATCCCCCGACACTGCAGGAGGCAATGAAAAAGGCTAGAAGTATGGAACTTGTAGCCCCACAAAGCAAGTTCTCATCCAAGGGATCCTTTTCATATAGGGACAGCAAGTCATTTTCCAAGAAGAAGAAAAAATTAGATTCAAAGGGCAAATCAGCAACACCCCTAGACCGAGAAACACTCAATGATTTGCACAAGAAAAAGTTGTGCTTTTACTGCAAGGGGCCCTATGATGCAAACCGTGATTGTCCATTGAGGCCTAAGGGCAAGGCCAACCAAATAATGTGGGCTTTCTATGAGGATTCCGAATCTGAAAAATCAGACCAGCAAACTGATCGTGAGGAATCCAAGGCAGAGAAGTCTGAACATGAGGCAGAGAAGTCCGAAAATGAGGTTGAACATGAAGCGGAAGTGAAGCTTCAAGAGGCACGTCTCACTAGGATATAGCGGGAGGGCTCATTCAGGATGCGTGGGGTCTTAGCTGGATAGAAGATCATTACTTTGCTCGATATAGGTGCCACACATAACTTCATTGATGCTAGGTTGGTTGAGAGGCGTGGGATCCGGACAGAGGAATTTGAAGGCATAAGGGTGAAGGTTGTAGATAGCTACACTCTTAAGGTGACAGGGTGATTCCAGACTTCCCTATGTGCCTGAATAGTTTTGAGTTTAAGGCAGATTTTTATGTAGTGAATATGGGAGATACTGATATGGTTTTAGGTATGAAATGGCTTCATGACATAGGAAAATTTACCCTCAACCTTCGTGATATGGAGATGAGGTTCAAGGTGGATGGGAAGACTCATGTGCAAAAAATCATCAGAGATAGCAGTTTCAGGATGATATCATTCAAGAGAATGGAGAGACTCATGGGCCATGACATTATTGAGTGGGTGGCAGAGTGTATGGTGATGTCGTCACAGGAGGGGCAACAAAAACCAGATTATCATCTAGATATACGAGTTGAGGATTAAACATGGGAAGGTGTTCAGTGATATTCCACTTGGTTGATATTCCACCTGGTAGACCCCCAGACAGAGGGATTGAGCACATAATAGAATTGGAGGGTGCCAAACCCGTGATAATCACTCCTTACAGGCACCCCAAGCGGCTGGAATATGAGATTGAGAAAACAATAAAGGAGTTGCTGCGGGGCACATTAGACCTAGCAAATCCCCTTTTTCTTCATCGGTAATTTTGGTGAAGAAAAAGGATGGTACCCTTCGGATGTGCATTGACTACAGGGTCCTGAATAAGAGGACAACTAAGAACAGGTACCCCATCCCTCGGATTGACGAGTTGATTGCTGAACTTCACTATGCTTGTTACTTCTTGAAAATAGATTTGAGATCGGGTTATCACCAGATCAGGGTCAGAGAGCAGGACACGGAGAAGACGACATTCAGATGTCATTGTGGACACTTTGAGTTTGTGGTTATGCCATTTGGGCTGACTAATGCCCCTGCTACATTTCAGTCTACTATGAACAGGGTCTTTCAGTCACAGCTGAGGAGGTTTGTACTAGTATTTTTTGATAACATTTTGGTATGCAACAAAACTTGGGAGGAGCATATTGCCCATTTGGATACAGTGTTGGGTATTTTGGATAGGGAGTCCTTGTATGCCAAGGAATCTAAATGTGATCTGGGCATGACTGAGTTGCTGTACTTAGGCCATATTATCAGTGTAGAGGGTGTGTGTATGGACCTTGACAAGGTCAGAGCTATTATTGAGTGGCCTACCCCTGAGAATCTTGCTCAGCTTAGAGGATTTTTGGGCTTGGGTGGCTTCTACTGCCGATTTGTCAGTGGATACTCATGGCATGCAGCACCACTTACTGATTTGACAAAGGAAGGGGCGTTTGTGTGGACTTTAGAGGCAAAGGAGTGTTTCAAGAAGTTTAAACAGTTGATGACTTCTTGTCTAGTCCTTGCACTACTAGATTTTACTAGACCCTTTGAGCTTCAGTGTGATGCTTCAGGGGAAGGAATTGGTGCAGTTCTTATGCAAGACAAGCACCTTATTGCTTTCAAGAGTAGGAAGCTTAGAGGACCTGAGAGGAGCTACAGTTAATACGACAAGGAGATGTTGGCCATCATGCACGCATTGGCCAAATTCAGATAGTACTCTGTGGGCAGCAAATTTTGTGTTAAGACAAATCATAACAACCTGAGACATTTCCTAGGACAGTGAGACCTCAATGATCGTCAACAGAAGTGAGTTAGTAAGTTGCAGTCATATGACTTTGACATTGCCTATGTCAAAGGGACTTAGAGTGTTGTTGCTAATGCCTTGTCTCGTCGACCACATTTGAGCTCCATGGTTGAGATTTCAGAGGATTAGAGACATCTGATTACAACTGAGTATGCCAAAGACTCTTGGACTTTTGGCATAGTTGAGGGTTCAGTGTAGAACAACAAATATTCAGTTGTAAATGATCTTATCATTTACAAAGGGAGGATCTTCTTGACCCCAGGATTAGAGATGAAGAGCACAGTATTGAGGGCCTTTCATGGTGTGACCATGGCAGGACATCCCGGGTATTTCAAAACTTATAGGCAGATTCAAGAGTGTTTCACTTGGAAAGGTCTCAAGTTAGATGTTCTTCGGTATGTTAGGGAGTGTTTTGTTTGTCAACAAAATAAACAGAAGCATACTTATTCTGCGGGGTTACTTCAGCCACTTCCAATTCTTGACAGGAAGTGGGAATGCTTGTCTATGGATTTTATTACGAGCTTGCCGAAAGCCCAGGGTAGAGACTGTATCTATGTAGTTGTTGAATGCCTCACAAAGTATGCTCATTTTTTTCCGATAGCAGCTACATATTTAGCTACATAGGCAGCAGAGTTATTCTTCTGTGAGATATTTAGATTGCATGGGTTACCTTAGAGTATTGTCAGTGACAGGGATAGTCAGTTCTTGAGTAATTTCTGGTAGGAGCTATTTAGACTATGTGGGACTGAGCTTACTCTGAGCACCAGCTACCACCCGCAGACGGATGGTCAGATAGAGATTGTTAATAAATGGGTGGAGGGATATCTCAGGAACTATATTGCAGGGCAGCAAAAGGCTTGGGTGAAGTGGATTTACCTCTATGAGTACTGTTATAACACCATTCACCATTTGTTTATTCAGATGACACTGTTTAAGGCATTGTATGGTTATGATGCGCCTAGCTTTCTTGATTTACTGCTGAGTGACAGTTGAGTGCCTAGTGCTGGGGATCTGTTGCAAGAGAACCGAGATATTATGAGGGCCTTTTGTGAGAATATTCAGAAGGCACAAAATCAACAAAAGCAGTATGCAGACTAGAAGAGAGTTGAGCGTTCTTTTGAGGTCGGGGATATGGTGTATCTGATGTTGCAGCCCTATCGCTAGTCCACTCTTAAGAAGAGTGGTGCAGAGAAACTTACGCCACGATACTATGGCCCTTTCAGGATCATCAGGTGGGTAGGCGAGGTGGCTTATGAGTTGGATTTACCGTCAGATAGCAGGGTACACAATGTCTTTCATGTGTTACACCTCAAGAAGGCATTAGGACATTGTGTTGTTCCTTCCACAGTTTTACCACCCTTGGATGATGAGGGGAAATTGATTCTAGTGCCTGAGGCCATCTTGGATGTCAGAGAGAGACAGTTGCGGAGATGGGTCATCAGGGAGTATTTGATTAAATGGAAGGACTTGTTGGTTGAGGATGCTACATGGGAGAGCGAGGAGATTCTACAACATTTGGAGTTGAGATTGCTTAGGGACAAGCAATTTCAGGGAGGGCGGACCGTAATGCCCCCTTCTAGTTAGACACCAGTTGTCAGCAGGAGTAGTCTATCAGTTGATCCTCGTAGGCTAATGGGATTGGATAGAGGGTCTTTTTGTGGCAGAAACTTGGTTAGTTGATGGTTTTATTCTTCTCCAGTGTTTAGGGAGTTTCAGGTTTGGCCTTTGTAGAGGATTTAGGGCTCAGTTTCTCATACTTACTATTTATAGTAAGTCATTAAGCTAGGGTGACTATTTATAGCAGGGCACTTGATTGAGATATATTGGCAATGTCGATCCCGATATATAGTTGGGTTGGAGAAATAAGATGTTTTGCCTAAGTTATGATATTTAATTATTATTAAAGGTCACTTTAATAATAATTAATGTTTAAATGTTATATTATAATGTTATATTTGCACTTTATACTTGAGGGTCCATTTTTCAATTTAAAAGGGGGCCATTTTAATTAAAAGCTTTGATGCCAATTCCTAGGAGATTATTATTTATTTAGAGGGTGCAACTTTATAACATTTTAAAATGATTAAAAAGGAAAAATGGGGGTCGACCTCTTTGAGGGAAATATATAAGTAGCCAAGAGGAAATCGAATTCATCTTTTGAGCATTGGACAACTTCATTTCATGAACTCTTTGGCGTGTGGAGAATAGGGACGAGGGTTTCTGCATTTTCCTGAGCGTATCGACATTGGAGAGCGTAGCTGCTTCAGTGTATCAGCATTCCGAGGTTGTGAGACTATCAGCTGAAGTTTGCTCTACGGTTGGCTTCATCTAGGAGTCAAGTATGTGCAGATTGGAAGAGAGATTTTGAAGAGCTTCAGGCATATTTCTTGTGAGAAGAATAATCATCAAGGCTGAATATTTATACAACACTCATTTCCAAGGCCGTACTTCTGATTGCAGCAGGCCGTACAAGCACCAGGCCCTAGGCGTGTTTCTACAAGGCCGAAACGCCTTGACTATTTGAGGCCCTTCATTATGGACGGCTATGTCTAGGAGGGAGTTTGATAGCGTTTCTGAGGTGGAGAAGTTTATCAAAGCAGCACGTTGAACTTGTATCAGATTTCTCTATTCGCTGCCAGCAGTCCAGAATACTTCTAAGTTCTATGTATCTTCTCCTTTCTATTGGGTATGCCCTTGTTATTGTAATAGATGAATAAACATTATCATTTGGAAATAAAGTATATTTGCAGCAGTTGACTTATTCTAGTAGTTTGTAAAATTTCTTAGTTTCTTCTATGCCTGGAATTTTATTTGTGAAAAAATACAAAAAAAGCAAATATCCATCAAAACACAAAAAAATCATAAAGCCACACAAAACCTAAACAGCAATCAGAGGCTCTCATTCAGAAGTTCAGGAAAAATTTCAGTTCGGGAGAACATAGGGTTCTTACAGATTCTATGTGTCGTAGAGAACAAAGGTGAGCTATAACCCCTTAAGACCTCTTTTTTAATAATTCCATATGATGGGGGTTTTTGGGGTCTCTGGGACTTGCTTTTATCCATATGAGTTGAATGACCCTTGCCTACAATAGTTGTTGCACTATTTCGTCAATCTCAGTTGTTTGCACAAAGAGCATGACCAACTATTAGGTGGCATATTGCCTAGAATAAATTGAATTGCATGATCATGGGAATGGTGAAGGCCTAAACAAGGAATTGTTTCTAATTTTGAAAAACTTAAGAGCAACACTATGGCTTATTTTTTGTTTCTCCTATTGTGTTTAACTAAACCTATTGCACAGGTTTATCACTTTTCTTGTGTAGTGTTTCAGCCATAAGGACACTTGCACGCACATATCATTCACTTATCTATTTTTCATTCAAAACATTTGAAATCCAGTGAACAATAAACACAAACCCCCCAAAATCATTTCAGTTTGCCTGGAAATTAGGCTATACAAACATGTATTGATTTTTCAAGGAAACTAATTCAAAAATTGTTTGAGAAGTGTTTTTCACTTCAGGTTTTTTCATTTTTCATCCCTGAAAGTGCAAAGTGACTACCGAGCAAATCCATGCATGCTCATCTCCTTCTGATCTTGTTCTGTGGGGCCCTTGCTGTGTGTGGGACGGTGGGTCAATGCTATGCATGGGGCCATGAGCCCATTATAACTGCTATTTGTATTTTTTCAAGGATTTTTATTTCTATTTATCCAAGTGCTCTTGTTTTTAGCTGCCGGGGAAAATACCTACCAACATGTAGGTTCCTTGCAGTAGTTTTCAGTGTGGGCCTCAGCAACAGTATTGGGTTTCAAGTAGTAAATTTTTTAAACTGTTATGGTTTAAGGTTTTTAAGTTCTAACTTCTAAATTGTATCTAAAATTTGTAAATTATTATTAATATTTAACATTTAAAAAAAATTAAATTTAATATATATTCTCATATATATTTCAAATATTAAAATATTTAGATTAAGATTTTAAAGATATTTAAATTTAAAAAGCTGATGTGTTGACTATATGGAGTTTACACATTATTAGATAAACACTTAGTTATTTTTGTTCTGTTACTAAAACAAGGCATAATGAGGCAGGGAATAGGTTTTGTATTTGTTATTTTAGCATGCAATCCTTGTTGATATGTATTTGTAATGTCCCCATCTCAAGCCTGATCTTTTCTGTGACCGTTAGTGTAATGTCCCCATTTTTGGCGAGCATCAGAGTTCGGAAGATTAGCCTATCATGCGACCCTCGTAGGCTGATAGTTTGGATAGAGGGTCATTTCGGAGCTTGGCTCAGCTTCAGGTTGGCAGTATTTGATCAATTGGCTTTCGTTAGGGCTCGTTCGGGCACTTCTTGCAGAAGTTGCTATTTTTAGCAGTTATTGGCAGTCGGCGTGGGACCCCTGCTATTTTTAGCAGTATGGACTTATTACGTTCAGAATCACTTCCTTTGTCGACAGCATCAGACGGCTCGAGCATCGGGTTAATAATGAGGGAGATATTAATATTTAATTGAATTAATTAAATATTAATTAATTGGAGATTATAATATAAAGTTATAATATTTTAATTATAACTTAAGTGATTCAGTGAAGGGGTCGCCCAACATTAAAAGGGGCCATTTGACGATTAATTTTATAATTAAAAATTAATGTTGAGACTATTGAAAAATTAAAAGAATAAAAAGTTCGAAATTTTAATGTTTTCCTATTATTAAGGAAATCGCACTTTTCAAGAAGATATATGCTTTGCATTGGAATTCGAGCCATTATGTCATTTTGTGAATTGAGAAATTGATCAAGTCTTCGTCAGAGAACGGAAGCTTTAGGGTTTCAGTCTCGAAACATTGGAGAACGAGCCATCTCCAGTGGGAGCGATTCAGAGGGTGTGAAATATCATCCGATTTATTGCCAGGCAGAGGGATTTCTTCATCCAGAAGAAAATCACAGAGCTACAGAGATATTTATATCCAGGGTTTCAGAGTAGATTTCATCCAGAAGACAGTTATTCATAAGGGCGCACTTTTCTTAAGGTCTGGTGAGTCAGGAAGGGAGCCGTACCATTAATCATTGCTGCTGTCAGCCGTACTTTTGTATAGCAGGGCCGTTGCAGAGCATCAAATAAAATAAACATTCAGGAGGTTTGATTTATAAATTCATCCAGAGGGTTATATAAACTGAGGCGCCTATCTCTTCACCATCTGAAGACCTTCAGAGAGAGCCTTATTTGTATTACATTCATTGATTGCTGATCATTTTTAGGCCGTACTGCTGTGTACCTGGCCGTACCATCAGCAAGGAGGCGTCTTTTTTGTTCTAGCCAAAACGCCTATCTCTCAGGCTGGGAATCTTCATCAATCTTGGCGCCTAGGTATCTGGGACAGTCTGCAACCATAGAACAAAGGGAGAAGGGAGTATTTCATGCAGCCGTACCAGATCTGTACTTCCAGCTGTTGCAAAAATACCAGGTTCTTTATGTTTAATAATTGCTGGTTCATTGTTGCATGTTAGCAAATCTTCACTGTAATGCTTTCTGGGGATTAATAAATTATCTGGCAACATTGTTCTTAGTAGATTTCATAAGTTACGGAGTTGAAATATTTTATTTGAATTTATTATTATGTATTAGCAAATTCGCATTCTTCACATTTATGCTCAAAAACCCCAAAAACGTCAAAAACGTCAAAACTTCAGAAAAACATCAGAAAAACAGAAAGTAACGGAAACAGGGGGAAACTAGGGTTTTGTTGTGACCTTTTTCACACATCGCCCCATTCAGATGGGGACCCCTAATTTTGCTCCATTCTGGTCATTTTGGCTTTGGTTTTTGGTCTCTCTCTCTCTGTCTGTCTCTTTTCTGATGGTCTACTTTCTAGGGACGTTCCCGTCTGCAAGCTTCAACATGAATTTGGCCAAGTCTGAAATTAGGGTTTGAGTCTTTCCAGCCAATTTGAAGTCAAACGAGGTGAATAACTTGAAACTTGAGCTTAACGTTCTTGTCAGTATGCTTCCAGCAGGCTCTCAGCAAAAATTTCATCAGATTCCGAGGTACTTACTATTTTTAGTAAGTGTGAGATTCAGGCGATTCGTCAACGTTCTTGGTCCGGCAGTCACATTGCATTGAGTATATCGGTTTTCGCGTGCAAAATTTGAGCAAAAGCAAACGACTTACTATTTTTAGCATTGGAAACACAATTCGGGGGTCGGATCAGAGTTTTTCTTTGCATGTGGATATTTATTCCTTACAGGTTTTCGAGCTTCGCGATGGTGTGACATGCAAACGAGGATTCTCACTCGAGGAACTTGCTTTAGCGATGTGTCGTATTAGCCTCAGTGATTGATTCACAAGCGATCGCAGTGACGCAGAAACGAAGCGAACGGAGATCTTTTGATACGCATGCAATGCAAATTAGGGTTTCCAGCTTCGGAGCCTAAAAATAGGCATCAAAAGTCAAAATCTTCAAAATCCGGTGTAAACCACTGCGATCAGCGTTCTTCAGGCTATCTGCTGGTGAAATTTCAAGTCAAACGGAGCACTTACTATTTATAGTAAGTCAAATTGGAAACATGCTAAAAATAGTAAATCAAGTGCATGCATTAGTGTCAGCAGTAAGGTCACGTGGTGAGGGTCGCCTCATTCAAATTTCAACTCGATCGGAGCATGGGAGCTATCAGAAACATGAGGTTACTATTTATAGTAAACCACCCTCACAAACATGCTAAAAATAGCAGGTCAGCTAAAAATGGCAGTGTCGACAGGTTGACAAGGTTATGAGGATGCTACATTTAAAATTTCAAGTTAATCCGAGCTTCAGAAATGCAAGAATGAGAAGGCTTACTATAAATAGCAGGGTATGAGAAGTTGGCAAGAACGAGAAAATTTGTCTAGGTCTGGAACTTCGTCCAGCAGGCCTATCAAAATGCGCCCAGCTAGTAAGAAGGCATAAAAATTTTTAAGTATGAAGTTTTCGTCCTTCACACAGGGCAAAATGCGCCCAAGGCACAAGAAGTCAAAGTGGTCAACACATTTCATCCTGCAGCTATGTGAAAATGCGCCCTCCTCACAAAGCAAAAAGTTGAAAAAATTTCTAAGTGTTTGAACTTGTCCTTCACCACCCTCCAAATGCGCCCAGCTGAAAAGAAGTCAAAGTGGTTAACACGTTTCATCCTGCAGCTATGTGAAAATGCGCCCAAGGGAAGCTCATGGAAGTTGAAAAATTTTCTAAGTGTTTGATATCCACTTGCCCCCCCTAAATGCGCCCATCCTCCTCCTATCTTCATATGCGCCCATGATGCAAAGGCAAGTAGATGGAGTTATAAATTCATCCTTCACCATGCCTAAAATGCGCCCACCTCTCAAGTCAAAGAGTCAAACATGTTGATAGAAACGTTATCCTTTACCCCATGCAATATGCGCCCATCCTCTTCAACATAAGAAATGCGCCCATGTCTAGCAAGAAAGTCAAAGAGTCAAAGAAGCTTCATCCGCCTCACTATGTGAAATGCGCCCATAAGGCTAAGAGGTCAAGAAGTCAACAAAAGTTCATCCTTCAGCTTATGAGAAATGCGCCCAAAACAAGGCATGTAGAGACGAAAACTGAGAAGGTGAAGAGCCACTTGTTGGGTGGCGTTTGAAAGTTCATCCACCTCCATAGGAAGAATGCGCCAAGTTTTATCCTTCACAAGGCATCAAATGCGCCCAAAAGAGGGCATGTGAAGACAAACGTGGAGAAGCTCAAGAGTCACAAGGTCAAGGCGTTGAAAAGATTCCTTCTACACAAGCAAAATGCGCCCATCCTTTGCCTACATGGAAATGCGCCTAGTTTGAGGTGTAATAAGTGAATAGAGGGTGGAGAATGTATGCTGGGCGTGATTTTATTCTTCTTCAAGTATCATATGCGCCTAGGGTGGATGAAGTGTGTTAGGCGTTGAAAATGCAAAGTGTTGAAAATATTTTCCTAGGCGTGGTGATGAATATCCTTCAGCATGTGTCATTTGCGCCCAAGGTGTTGAAGATGATTGCTAGGGCGTTGGAAAAATAAAATACAAAGGATGAATAATGCATGCCTAGGCGTTGAAATTGCCAGATGAAAAATAAATTAAGTGTGATGTGCTTTCAAGAAATATTTTCTAAGAAAAGTTGATGATTTTTTTTTCTCTCACCACTGGCAAGATGGATTGAAGGATGAATAAAAATTTTCTAAGGCAAAATTTCCAAGATGCTTTAAAAATTTTCTAAGGCAAAATATTTTCTTCCTTGGGAAAAACGCCTAGGGCTCTGAGGTGATAGGAATTTCCTGTGACGGGTAAAATTTGTCGAAGATGAAGATGCTGGCATTGCAGGATGGATTTAAAAATATTTTCAAGTCAGAGCAACAAGAAATCCTCACAGATGCGAAGAACGGATTTAAATTTCACAGGGAAATAATTTTCTAAGGTTCAAAATTCAAGAAAAATAAAATGAACCCGTTCGTTGTGCACCCATGAGTTCGGCGCGCTTTGGGGAAAATTTTCTTCTGGGTATTGGAGATTATCGACGAGGAATAGATTTTGAGGTCTTCCACAGCTTGTCAAGGCCTTCAGGGTGAAGATTTTAAAGGGGCACCAGGTTGATGAATTTTCCTAAGGGAAAATTTGAAAATTTTCTAAGGCAAAGAATAAAATTGGTTTTCAAGATAAAAATTCGCCTTGGCAGATGAACCTGAAAATGATCGTCTAGATGATTTGTGATCGAGTTCCTGATGAAAGCATTTTTCCTCGAGCCCGAGTTGGAGAAAATACCAGAGTGAAGATGATACGCCCTTGAAGAGGATGGATTGAAAAATTGGCTAAGGCATGAAGAATTTGAACACGAAGTGGGCGATGAACGCTTGGAGATCAAGGCATGAAAATCAGGTAAGTAAGTTGAATTTATATTATGAAATGATCTGATACCCTTCTCCTTGCTTGTTTTGCAGGAGGAACGTCGAGGCCAAACAATGATGACTTAGTGTGATGACTTGAAGTGGAAGCACGATGAAGATGAGTTACAATCTCGAAGGAGGAAAATTTGCAAGAAAATGGCTAAGTGTTAAGACTTAGTATAATTCGAAGTGACGAAGATGAAGACCCTCAAGTGGAAGAAATCAAAGAACAACGCCAAGAAAGAAGATCGAGAACAGTGTGAACGCGTCTACAAATGGAATCTTCTAGAAGGATGATGGTGGACATTATAGCGCATTTATTACCCCCTCTCCTCTGTGGCGGTTTTTAGGGCAATATTATTTAGGGCTGAGGTGGCACGATTCTGGCCACTCTATTGATTGTAACCCTAGCCGTCTTTTGGGACTTGGCTAGCTATATAAAGGGGGAGTCCCCCTCATTTGTATCATAAGTTAGAATCAGAGTAGACATTGAGAGAGTATTAGTATTAGAGCTAGATAGTGTAGCATTGTAGAGCATTTTTGCATAATTTGGAGAAGAGAGAAAGTTTTCCCTTTGAAAACTTTTGAAGAGATTGTTGTGTAACACATTTTATGATAATAGATCTTTTCATTGATGATGGAATTCGTCTAGTCATGAAATGCTAGCAAGGTTTCTTCTTCCTTTAGTATCCAAGTAGCTTAGTTCATGCAAAGTAGCTTACTTTGGTGTGGTGTTTATTGAGATGGCTTAAGCTTTATTCCGCTACCACTAGTGGCTTGTTGATGATAGGATTAAACGCTAGTGGTCGACTAGAGATTATTTTGTGTTTAACCCGGTTGTGGTTTACATACTTATATGTTGATGGTGTATGTATGTTAAATTATAACGAACATCTTCGGCTGTTTCCCTTGAAGATTGCAGATTTTCACGAAATTTTGTCCGGCTGAGGAGCTAGGTGAAATCTGGTTGAAATCTAATGAAACAAAGCTCCACATATCCACGCATTTAGAATAGAATGTTAGTTTCGCATTTCAACCCTTTACTTTCCGCACATTTCCGATTAGTACTAGAATCAGGTGCTCACACCTTAAAATCATTGAACTACATAGAAAACCCTTAGTCAATGCAACGTCAGCGAACAATTGTATGTAAGTCCCTTGATGACATACCAGCAATATCACATCAAGCCAAATTGAGCCTATTCGCACTTAAGGAACCTTGGAGTTGAAAGCATGATCTTACTCGCAATCTTAGCATGCTGAATACTTTGTTCAAGAGAGGATAGAGCTCCGTTAGGAGACTTTATTCTGTGTTGGTGCGGTCTCAAAACCGTCAACGGTTTCTACGGTTGGCCTATTCAGGAGACCGTGGGCTAATTCGGAAGGTATTAAGATTAGAGTTTCCTATTTTTGAAGGATGTTACGGCTCGAGTTGATTGTTTCAATAGTTCTTTTGGGTTTTTGAGCTTAATGGTATGTTCTTCTTGGCATTACGAGCATCTTGATTTACTATTTTTTTTGTTACAACGGGGTGTCCCCTTGTGCGCCAATGCGTCACCTATAGGTGAGCGGGGGGGCGAGACTAGTCCCTGCGAGTGTTTGCAGCGCCGGCCACCACATTCACCAGGTAAGTACCGAGAGCGGAGTCGAACCCGAGACCATGAGGAGCCATCCCACAGCCTCAAGCCAATCCCGCTACCCGAGCCTGCAGGAATTTACTATTTTTAGTAAATTCTATTTCTAGCAGTTTTACAGTTTGTTTCGGCATGGTTGACTTCCTACTTCAGTTTGATCAGTTGGCTTGCTCATTTATGGCTTCGGGGCACAATTGGAGAGATAAGTTGAGCTATTTAATTAAAAGTCACGTTTTAATGTTATATTTTGACGTTGACCCCCTTGGCCTAGTCTATTGACTTCATGTTTTGAAAAGTGGTCTTTTGAGGGTGGCGCCTTCATTAAAGATTATTTTATATTTATTAAGGTCAATTTAAGCCTTAAAGTGGGATGCATTGATTTAAGTGAGGAATTTAATTAAAGAAGTCAAATTGAAGGTGTGAAGAAAAGGACGCCATCTCTTGGGATTAGGGTTTGACTCTTAAGAGAAGGTTAGGGTTTCGAGAAGAGTCAACCGAAAGTTATAAAAGGAAGACTTTGATCCTCAATTCAGTATCTTTGGTCTACAGTATTTTTACTTTGCCGGAATGGTATTGGATTGCTTCGAGGAATGAAGGCCTCCTAGCTCGGGCATTGCTTCTTGCTTGCAACACAACAACTAGTGGTGAAATAGTCTAGTTTGTGAGTTTGCTTTGAGTTGTGTGCATTGTAATCAACTTGTGGCTGTCTAGATCAGATTTTTGCATATTAGATAATTTCTAGAATTACATTTTTGCTACAGCAGATTCGTGTTTTTATTTGTAAATCAGAAAATACAAAAATATTTGTTCTGGGTATTGCATAATCCTGTCTGTCTAGGCAAGGCGCCCATTTGTACCCGTTTGTAGAATTTTTAAAGAAGTATCTGATTTTTAATTGCAAAGTCGCCCCTTGGCTGGGCCGTACCTTTCAAGGTCTGCATTGGTTTTCGTGCATTAAATAAATAGGGTCTTTTGAGTGAGTTTCAGTGATCTAATTTGGTCACCAGATTGCTAGAGCCATTATGCAATTCGTCTCATGAGAATTGATGAAGTTTTGAGCAAGTTGTGAGTGGATTTGTGAAGTATAGGGCTGCTGTTCGTGCACAAGGAAATCGGGACTGTCGTAAACCAGAATTTGAGGTTGGTCTATTTAGTGCCTTTTCAGATCTAAGCTTCATTCATTCAGTTAAGGAAACTCTTACATATTGTTGCAGCTTGATTTATAAGTTGATTCACACTTCTAGCAAGATATTATCATTCACATTGTAAACTGGCAGTAGTACTGACAGTAGGGTTATTCTTGCTCATCATAGTTTGTAATGTCCAGCTTTCCATTCAGTATTTGCTATTGTATTTAACTTACCTCCGCCCTATGGTAGCTACTCTCCCACTCTGGGTCAGAAAGCACATTCTGGGTGTTGAGTACTTTCAACATTTCAATTATTTCTTTCAAGCATTGTAATCTGTAATACTCCGCCATATGGTCGCCTCAACTCCATCCTGGATTGGGTAGCACATACTTGGTGTCGAGTTCCTTTTCAGTACTTAGTGTAGAAGATCCTCTGACCATATGCTCGCCATCATCGACGCCATTCTTGGTTAGAGTTATCGCATAAGCATTTTGATTAAGATCCTCTGACCAATGCTCACACCTTGCCCATATCGGGATCCTGGTGTACATTTTGGTTAGAGTTGCTTCAGCAACATTTTGGTTTAAACTGCTAACCTTAACGGGTGCATTGATTTGTAATTTGAAAAATGAAAAAAATTGGCTCAGAATATTTCAGTGGTATCAAAGCCAAGATCTTGCCATCCTGTGAACAAACTGTCTATGAGTGACAGAGAAAAGAGGTACATTGCAAGGGAAGACAAGAAGGTTGGAAAACAGTTCCAGCCCTATCAGGCTCCAGAAGGCCAGACAGCTTCAGAAGTCTTGAGGGCTCATTGGGAGTCTTCTCAGGAAACAGACATGGCAGAAGGTGAGAGATCAGTTGGGGGTAACGAGAGGGTTACCAGCAATAGAGATGATAGCGGAAAGGGAAGAGAGAGATCCATCAGTCCGGGACAGAGATTTGAAAGGAAGATGGATGCCCTAATGGATATGGTATCGCTCATGATGGGGAAAGTGGGCCAAAACACCATTCCACAAAACAACTCAGGACATAGAGGAGAGCACAGTGCTTCTAACCAGCATGATGGACATGCTGCTCAGCATACTTCAAACAACACTTATGTCTCAGCCAGGCCATTCAAACCCACCTTCGTGGCACCTGTTAACATTCAGCCAGATCCTGAAGAGAATGCTTCATTCGTGGAGCAGTTGAAACTTGGCCGTGCAGAGTATGATTCTGTTACTGGCGACATCAAGATGGATATGTCCTACAATGACTTTATGGATCATAAAAGGAAAAATAAAGGACAAGGGAGACATTATGATCATAGAAGAACATCAGTTCAAGGAGACTTGTATCAAGCTGTCAACAAGGTTACACTTCCACACTTTGACGGGAGTGATAACAGCTCAGCCCGAGCTTGGATACAGAAGCTGGATAACTATCTATCTCTCAGACCCATGGCAGAAGAAGAGGCGATCAAGTTCACTACGCTACACCTTGATGGGGTGGCGCACGAGTGGTGGTACCATGGCTTAGTTACTCTTGGTCATCGGTCTATCACAACGTATGATGAGTTCACCACTAGGCTCATCGAGAGATTTGAGAAAAAGGATCCTGAAATTCATTTCAGAGAATTGGCGCAGTTGAAGCAGTATGGCACAGTTGATGCCTACATAGCTGAGTTCCAGCGACTTTCAGTCATGGTCACTGGAATCACGGAGAGGCGGTTGGTGATCCTTTTCAGTGAAGGTTTGACAGAACCACTCAAGGGTTGGATTAAAGCCTTTGATCCACCAACCCTACAAGAGGCCATGAAGAAGGCAAGAAACATGGAGTGGGCTGCTCCTAAGGCAAAGTTTCAACCCAATCCATCTTTTCACAAAAGGGATAAAGGGAAAAGACTTCAACATAGACCTCCTTTGAGACCTCAGCATAAGGAGTTCAAACATCATAATCCTCATGTCACCAGATTGGATCTAGAGACCCTGAACGAACTCAGAAGAAAGGGGTTATGTTTCCGGTGTAGGGAAAAATGGTCTCAAGATCATGTTTGCCCAAAGGGAGTTAAATTTAATCAGATTGAGTACTATTCAGCTGGTGAAAGTAATTCTGATTTTTCAGACCAGCAATCTGATTTTGAAGAGAGTTAAGTAGAAAGAGCTCCAGAAGAGTCCGAAGATGAGAAGGAAAGTGGAGGAGTCTTGGCTCAACTTTCGAGCTTCCAAAGAAACGAATCCTTCAAGGTTCGAGGGATGATCAAAGGGCAGCAAATCGTTGCTTTGATCGACACTGGAGCAACACATAACTTCATTGATGAAGTTGTGGTGGCAAAGAAGGGGCTGCAAACAGAGGAGTTTGAAGGCTTCAAGGTCATGGTTGCTGATGGTTTCCACATTTCATGCACCAAGAAGATCTCAAACATGACTATGCAATTGGGAAACTACGAAGTCAAGGATGACTTCTATGTAGTCAGCATTGGAGATACTGATGCCGTCTTAGGCATTCAATGGCTGCGTTCACTTGGAGAGATCTCCTTGAATCTGCAAACTATGGAGCTCAAGTTTCAATCCGATGGGAAGAGGATAGTACTAAGAGGAATGTCCAATGGTGGCCCTTGGGTTGTGTCATTCAAAAGAATGGCAAGGCTGATCCGTCACGATCAAGCTGAGTGGGTTGCAGAATGCATGATCCTTCCTGCTAGTCCGGTTGAGACTAAACGAGACTATCCTCCTGATGTTCAGTCTCTACTCACAAAGAAGAGCAAGGTCTTTTGCTGATTTGCCTCCTGGACCACCACTTGAACGGGGTTCAGAACATATCATAGAACTCAAGGAAGGAGCTAAACCGGTAATTACAACTCCATATTGGTACCCCAAGAGGCAAAAGGATGAGATTGAGAAGAATATTCAAGAACTCTTGGAGATGGGTTTCATTCGTCCAAGCAAGACCCCTTTGCTTCTGCAGTGGTTCTTGTGAAGAAGAAGGATGGTACCATGCGCATGTGTGTGGACTATTGTGCTTTGAATCAAAGCACCATCAAAAACCGATACCCCATTCCAAGGATAGATGAGCTCATTGACGAGCTACATGGGGCCAAGTTCTTCTCGAAGATCGATTTGAGATCGGGTTACCATCAGATTAGAATGAGAGGATCTGATGTTGAGAAGACTGCTTTCAGATGTCACTATGGCCATTTCGAGTTTCTAGTCATGCCTTTTGGGTTGACTAACGCTCCTGCTACCTTCCAGTCTTGCATGAACAGAGTTTTTCAGAATCAGTTAAGGAGGTTTGTGCTGATATTTTTCGATGACATTTTGATTTACAGCAAGACTTGGGAAGATCATCTCAAGCACTTGGAGGAAGTGCTTAGCATCCTGGAATCTGAGAGTTTCTTCGCAAAGGCATCCAAATGTGAATTTGGAATGGAGGAGTTACTGTACCTTGGCCACATAATCAGTGCTAAGGGAGTAAAGGTGGATCCTGAAAAGATCAAGGCAGTAGTTGATTGGCCACCTCCTGAGAACTTGACTCAGTTGAAAGGTTTTCTGGGTCTTTGTGGATTTTATCGGAGATTTGTAAAAGGCTACTCTCAAAATGCGGCTCCTCTTACTGATCTCACCAAAAAGGGAGCTTTTTGTTGGTCAGAAAAGGCTCAATCTGTTTTCGACAAGTTTAAGAGGATCATGAGTTCTTGCCCGGTTCTGGCCATTCCGGATTTTTCCAAGCCCTTCGAGCTACAGTGTGATGCATCCGGTGAAGGAGTTGGGGTTGTCTTGATGCAAGACAAACATCCTATTGTGTTTGAGAGCAGAAAACTGAGGGGTGTTGAAAGAACATACTCTATCTATGACAAGGAAATGCTTGCCATTATGCATGCATTAGCCAAGTTCAGGCAGTACTTGGTGGGAAACAAGTTCGTGGTCAAGATTGATCACAATAGCCTCAAACACTTCATGCATCAAAAGGATCTGAACGAGAGGCAACAAAAGTGGGTGAGTAAGCTTCAAGCTTACGACTTTGACATTGAGTATGTCAAAGGGAAAAATAATGTTGTGGCCGATGCTCTGTCAAGGAGACCCCATCTTAGCTCATTGTGCGAGCTTACTACGGATTGGAGGGACATGTTGCTTGCTGATTATGCCAAAAATCAGTTTGCAACCAGCATTATTGAGGGTACTTTTCATGACGAAAGGTACAAGGTGATTGAGGGGTTGATTCACTACAAAGGGAGAATCTTTCTGGTAGCTGATTCTAAGCTCAGGAAGAGGATTTTATTGACATTTCATGATAGCCTGCTTGCTGGTCACCAAGGGTTCTTTAAAACATATAGGCAGATCCGAGAAAGATTTTCTTGGAAAGAATTGAAAGGAGAAGTTCAACGCTACATTCAGGAGTGTCCTGTTTGTCAAATGAACAAGAATGAGCACACACTACCAGCTGGTTTGTTGCAACCACTCCCTATTCCCAATCAAAAATGGGAAAGCATCTTGATGGATTTCATCACAGGGTTGCCCAAGCCCCAAGGGAAGGATTATATCTATGTGGTAGTGGATAGACTAACCAAATTTGCTCATTTCTTTGCCATTACCAGCTCTTTTTCAGCAGCCCAAGTTGCAGATCTGTTTTTTCATGAGGTGTTTAGGTTGCATGGGTTGCTGAAAAACATTGTGAGTGATCAGGACAGCAAGTTCCTAAGCACTTTTTGGCAAGAGGTCTTCAGAATGAGTGGTACTGTGCTCACTCCAAGCACTAGTTATCACCCCCAAACAGATGGACAAACTGAAATAGTGAACAAGTGGTTGGAAGGCTACTTGAGAAACTATGTGTCGGAACAGCAAAGAGCATGGGTTAAGTGGCTACACATCGGTGAATACTGTTATAATTCTTCCTATCATATGTCAATTAAGGTGTCTCCTTTCTTGGCTCTCTATGGGTATGAAGCACCTAGCTTTGTTGATTTGGTGTTTGGCGATAGCAAAGCTCTCCAGGCCAAAGACTTACTGCAACAAAGTCAAGACATCATGAAATCATTGAAGAACAATCTGCAGATTGCACAGAATCAGTAGAAGTTGTATGCTGATCAGAGGCGTGTTGAGCGTTCTTTCGAGGTTGGGGATATGGTTTATCTCCAATTACAGCCTTACAGACAGTCTACTCTCAAGAAGAGTGGAGCTGAGAAGCTCAAACCTCGCTTCTACAGACCATTCAGGGTCATCAGAAAAGTTGGGGCAGTAGCTTATGAGTTGGAGCTACCTTCTGACAGTAGAGTACACAATGTCTTCCACGTGTCTCACCTCAAAAAGGCACTTGGACATAATGTGGTTGCTTCATCACAGTTGCCACCTTTGGATGAAGAATGACAGTTGGTCCTAATTCCAGAGGAGATACTTGATTTCAGAGAACGTTCTTTGAGGAAAAGAACAATCAAAGAATACTTGGTGAAGTGGAAAAATTTACCTTTGGAGGATGCAACTTGGGAGAATGATGAGGTTCTGCAACATCCAGGTTTGCAATTGCTTGAGGACAAGCAATCTTGGGGAGGGTGGACTGTAATGTCCCCATTTCAAGCCTGATCTTTTCTGTGACCGTTGGCCTATTCCGGAGACCCGTAGGCTAGTCGGAAGGTAAAATTAGGGTTTCCTATTTTGAAGGATGTTTTGGCTCGGAGTTGATTGTTTCAATAGCGGATTCTTTCTAGGTTTTCAGAGAGCTTCGCAATGGTATGTTCTTCTTGGCATTCTGAGCATCTTCAGGAATTTACTATTTTTAGTAAATTCTATTTCTGGTAGTTTTGTAGTTGGGTTCGGCATGGTTGACTTCCTATTTCAGTTTGATCAGTTGGCTTGCTCATTTATGGCTTCGGGGCACAATTGGAGAGATAAGTTGAGCTATTTAATTAAAAGTCACGTTTTAATGTTATATTTTGACGTTGACCCCCTTGGCCTAGTCTATTGACTTCATGTTGTTTTGAAAAGTGGTCTTTTGAGGGTGGCGCCTTCATTAAAGATTATTTTATATTTATTAAGGTCAATTTAAGCCTTAAAGTGGGACGCATTGATTTAAGTGAGGAATTTAATTAAAGAATTCAAATTGAAGGTGTGAAGAAAAGGACGCCATCTCTTGGGATTAGGGTTTGACTCTTAAGAGAAGGTTAGGGTTTCGAGAAGAGTCAACCGAAAGTTATAAAAGGAAGACTTTGATCCTCAATTCAATATCTTTGGTCTACAGTATTGTTACTCTGCCGAAATGGTATTGGATTGCTTCGAGGAATGAAGGCCTCCTAGTTCGGGCATTGCTTCTTGCTTGCAACACAACAACTAGTGGTGAAATAGTCTAGTTTGTGAGTTTGCTTTGAGTTGTGTGCATTGTAATCAGCTTGTGGCTGTCTAGATCAGATTTTTGCATATTAGATAATTTCTAGAATTACATTTTTGCTACAGCAGATTCGTGTTTTTATTTGTAAATTAGAAAATACAAAAATATTTGTTCTGGGTATTGCATAATCCTGTCTGTCTAGGCAAGGCGCCCATTTGTACCCGTTTGTAGAATTTTTAAAGAAGTATCTGATTTTTAATTGCAAAGTCGCCCCTTGGCTGGGCCGTACCTTTCAAGGTCTGCATTGGTTTTTGTGCATTAAATAAATAGGGTCTTTTGAGTGAATTTCAGTGATCTAATTTGGTCGCCAGATTGCTAGAGCCATTATGCAATTCGTCTCATGAGAATTGATGAAGTTTTGAGCAAGTTGTGAGTGGATTTGTGAAGTATAGGGCTGCTGTTCGTGCACAAGGAAATCGGGACTGTCATAAACCAGAATTTGAGGTTGGTCTATTTAGTGCCTTTTCAGATCTAAGCTTCATTCATTCAGTTAAGGAAACTCTTACATATTGTTGCAGCTTGATTTATAAGTTGATTCACATTTCTAGCGAGATATTATCATTCACATTGTAAACTGGCAGTAGTATTGACAGTAGGGTTATTCTTGCTCATCATAGTTTGTAATGTCCAGCTTTCTGTTCAGTATTTGCTATTGTATTTAACTTACCTCCGCCCTATGGTAGCTACTCTCCCACTCTGGGTCAGAAAGCACATTCTGGGTGTTGAGTACTTTCAGCATTTCAATTATTTCTTTCAAGCATTGTAATCTGTAATACTCCGCCATATGGTCGCCTCAACTCCATCCTGGATTGGGTAGCACATACTTGGTGTCGAGTTCCTTTTCAGTACTTAGTGTAGAAGATCCTCTGACCATATGCTCGCCATCATCGGCGCCATTCTTGGTTAGAGTTATCGCATAAGCATTTTGATTAAGATCCTCTGACCAATGCTCACACCTTGCCCATATCGGGATCCCGGTGTACATTCTGGTTAGAGTTGCTTCAGCAACGTTTTGGTTTAAACTGCTAACCTTAACGGGTGCATTGATTTGTAATTTTTAATTTGAAAAACGAAAAAAATTGGTTTGGAATATTTCAGTATTATTGAAATAGGTTACATTCAAGGCAGTGATCTAGTTGTAAAACCAAGGTCCTTATAGAAAATGACTATTGTAACGAGGGTGGTTAACTTTTTTGAGGAAGTTCATAGTAAGGAGTATAAGGAGGCAACTGAAGAATTTTGGAATGACCCAATAATTGGAATGATAAATGCTATGGATCTTCCTGCTCTTTAGTTATTTTCAATTCTTAAAGCTGGATTTTCCCTGGATTCAATTTGATTGGAATGACATTTTTATCACTCGAATCCTTTATTTTATACACTGAAAACATTGTTGAATTTCTGTTTTAAGGATGTGAATGTTTTCCATCCTCTTATGAAGTCCAGTTTTATAATGCTAATCTTTTGGGAGCTCCTCGTCATTTGATCTCTAGAAGCAAGATTTTCACACTTTTAAAAGATAAACCACAATACAAAGAAAATTCAGATATTTACTGGGATTGCTGAAAGAAATTGGACTTTTAAAGGTTAATTAAATTTTTTGTTTTTGTTTTGCAGTTGATTTCCCTTGACATGGGGTCACTGATTGCTGGAGCAAAATATCGAGGAGAGTTTGAGGACAGGCTAAAGGCTGTAATGAAGGAAGTTACGGAATCAGATGGGCAAATAATTCTCTTTATTGATGAGATTCATACTGTTGTTGGAGCAGGTAAGAAAAATATTAATTAGATAACATTTCACCATCTTTGCTTTTTATGATTTACAAATATTTAGATTCACTAGTCCTATGATTGATCCACTATGAACATGCCAAATATGTTGGATACGCGTTGTATTTTTTGCAAGATACACCCTTATGTACACCCTAACATACCATGTGGGGTCTAGGGTTAAGGCTTGGCTAGGGGGTATGGGGGATCATGGCGCCTAAGAAAAATATTTGGGCTGTTATGGGTGGTTTTTTCAGCCTATGTTTTGATACCATTGTATTGCAATACCGCTTAGTGGTTTCCTATAGTGATGTGCTTGTAAATACTTACACATGGATTATGGTTAAGCACAAGTGAGAAATATCATATTTTAGTTCAAACAATTGAGTTAATACAGTGAGTTCTTATTGCTGGGTTTCTGCATTCTGAGGGAAAAATCTCTTTCTATACAATGAGTGTGCCATTATTACTTTCTGCTCCATTGAAGACTTGTTTGCATTGCTTCTCTTTGAATAGACCTATTGGTATTATTTCTCTTCAAAATAATGAATAATTTTAGAATTATGAGAAACCACAGAAGGGAACAATTTAGCATTTGATGATCTCTCCACTATTACCATCAAAGTTATATGCCTATTTCAGATTTTGTCACCACTGCTAGTTGTTAAACGTATTATATAGAAAGTATCACATCACTAGGAATGGAGTATTATATTTTTTTGAAATGGTTTCTTATACAAACTGCTTGGGAATTAGAAGACAACAAGAGTTACAGTTTTTGTGTATGTGTCCATACATGGTGCTTCAATTTGAGAGGAAATGAAAGTAAAGGAGTAAGTATGGAACCGTGTTTAATTTTGAATAACTTAAGAGCAATTCTATGCTTTATTTTATTTTTCTCCTATTGTGTTTATCTAAACCTATTGCTCAGGTTTATCACTTTTCTTGCATGGTGTTTCAGCAGTAATTACACATATATATGCACATTTAGTAATATACAATTTCTTACTCATACATACATTTGCATGTAGTTGAGAGTATATAAGGATGTTTATTATTTAGTGTTCAAGTCGTTTCAAAAACCTTAGATATCTTTTCCTACTCATCTTTGTTCTTTTTTGTTTGCTAGGAACCTTGTGTGAACATGGACTGGTCCATCTCTGAGCCTGCCCATTTGGCTTGGGTATGTTTAAGATGTACCTGGTCCAAATGGGCAGGCCCAGGCTAGACCCAGACCAAATCCAGGGAGGACTGGCTGGGTTAAAAAATAGCGCATTAATAAATACCCCCTGAAAAGCCTAACTAATTCTAATTGACTTGAAAAAGTGACTTACAGGTCACTAACAATACACAAAACAAAATAATAATTGCAGTCCTATCTCTCATTTGTCCTTCACCCAAAACTCCATTTCTACTTAATGCTCAGGGCTGCAAGTTTTGTTTCTGTAACATTGTGAGGGTGCTATTCCTATGCTTCAAGGAGTGTTAGATGGGTGCTAGAGAGATCAAAAAGCTTCAAGGAAAGGTTTTTGAGTTTTTGTTTTAAATTTCTTTCCAAGCTTCACAAGATTTTTTTTGTTTGTTTTTCTTTTTCAAAATTGGTTTGTTATGGTTACCAATTTCTTGTACATTTTTGTAACTAGTAGCCTATGGTTACACTATTGTATTTTTTCCCCCTAATTTTTAGCACATAATGATAGCCTAGGGTCTCAGTATTGTATTTTTTAATTTTTTTGTGTAACATTGTGAGGGTTGAAGAGCACAAAAGATTTACTGAGAGGGAGGGTGGGGAGAGGAGGTTTGAATCAGTAAATCAACACAAACTTTCAATTCTTAATCTTTTTCAAACTTATTACAATCAACTTTTTGATATGAACCAATTTACACAAGTTGACACAACTTTATTGAAATGATTTTTACAAGAAAGTAGGCACCAACCTACTATATCTACAAGAAAGATGATTTAGTAGGATTCAACCTACAAGGAACACCTAACCTTTACAACTTTAGTAGGCACCTACCTACAAGGAGCACCAACCCCTAGTGCAAGGCACCAAACCTTGACTTGATGGATGAATCAAATGAAGTCAATCAGATCTGCACTTTGCCAATCCTCCAATCTGCCTTTGTGATGTAAATTCTCACACTTAGCCCACACAAGAAGATAGGCTTCTGATTTAGACTACTTGAACTTCACAACCACACTAATTACATATTGTTCTTTGTGCAGATATATCACATTCTCCACATGAAGGGTGGTCTTCTATAATCGTGTCTTTTTCCTTTGAAGTGGGTCGATGCCTATTCATGCACCGCTTTGTTTGTCTTTATTAATAATCATATAATCATTAATCTAAGACCTTTTCGTTTTATTCCGAATAAATCTCATCATATACTCTAATAAATCGCAACACATTGAGCAATATTTATCGACTCGATTATTTTAATCGTACCTTTCTCAAGATTATTGTTTATGCCTTTTAGAAAAGACGTATGCTTATAATTTTAGTGATATTGTCCTCCTTAGATCTTTCACGTCAGAGGCTTATCTTATTTCACATGTATTCATTAGTCGATAGATAGCGGCAAATCAAATCATTTAGACATAAATCACTTTAAATGATATCGGCTCTTCCAATTAAACCCGTCACCTAAAAACTTCCTGTCATCACGCCTATAGTCTTAAGTAATTTGCATCGCTTCTTTCAGTTCCATGTCACTGTCTCAAATAAAGCCATGATATCTTTCCATTTTGTTCTTGATATTGACGCACATATGATCCTTGTTTTTGCTTGACGTGTATGGACACGTTAGTTATTCAGGGCATGATATTCATTGAAAACAACATTAGTTGGTTCTTACGCCTATCTCCAAATCAATGATTCTTCACATTCCTGTCTCTTCTAATTGAGAACTTTGTGAACTTTGCATCATGTTCTGTTTCAAACTATGCTCTGTGGTAATCCTTTGTATTGAAGCATAGCAAAGAGGATCGGCACATATTTAGATATATCCTTTGCCAGTGATCTTGAATGTGGTTGTTAAACTTTTTGCTAATTTCCTACTTCGATGCCTTCAACATATAATCTGGATAGAGCTTTCATGGACACAGAGTAAGCATGTCTACTATTATGAAGAATGTCTCCCCATAGTAATTGTTCTCAAAATTTCTTCAATTATTTTATCCAAGTTCAGTGTCGTTTCTACTGTGTGGCTCTAACTCAAGATCGATTGTCTTCTTTCATGATTGTTTTATCTAGCTTTAATATTTGCATGATATATGTCTTGACCCACGGAATTGTTCACAATCCACTCCAAAATTACTGTGACCCAAAAACAAATAGATTAGATATCAAGTATTATAATCTATAGCTGGTGAGTACATGTTTTGTCTTCTAGCTCCTCCACGATATGACCATGTTGTAGCGCTGGGTATTGGTGATACACTGTTTCCTTCCTTTTTAAACTACGCAACTCCTTCAAAGAATGTAATATCGGCTCCAATATGAGACAACAAATTCAACTGTTGTAAGCTTCTCGGTAATCTTCAACGCACTAAAGTTCCTGTCATCTTCATAGGCTCCTCACACAGCATAGGCTCTTATAAGTCTGATATACTTTCCAACATGCCTGTGTTGGAATACAAGGTTGCACAATGACTTCTATAAGTCTGGTATACTTTACTGATTATTTGTAGGTTTGACACAAGAGTTTGATATTCTTCATCAAGCACTTCATCACACGTCTCCATGCCTTTGATAATAATCTTTATATCATATCTTTGACATTAATGATGATATGAACAAAATGAATGAAGCTTGAGTGATCCATGTTCTTTGTATCTTGTTTGGGCATATTTGTATGATTTGTGGTGTTTAACAACAAAGACAATTTGACATCAATGACAACATTTCCAACAAGGGTGCTATTCCTACGCTTCAAGGTGTGTTAGATGGGTGCTAGAGAGATCAAAAAGCTTCAAGGAAAGGTTTTTGAGTTTTTGTTTTAAATTTCTTTCCAAGCTTCACAAGATTTTTTTTTTGTTTTTCTTTTTCAAAATTGGTTTGTTACGGTTACCAATTTCTTGTACATTTTTGTAACTAGTAGCCTACGGTTACACTATTGTATATTTTCCTCCTAATTTTTAGCACATAATGGTAGCCTAGGGCCTCAGTATTGTATTTTTCAATTTTTTAATGATATTTGTTTATTTTAAAATGTGTAGCTACATGTGTAATCTAGAATGGATAGGTGTTCTAGCTTTGTTGGCTAAGGGTTGGATATAGCTTTCAAATTTGACCAATTTTCATCGCTTTAATGACATGTGACAATGAATGAGCAGCTTGCAGGAGGCGGGGTTGTCTTTGGTGCAGTAATGAATGCCAAAACAACTATAAGAAGCTTCTATAGGTGAGTGAGAGACCATTTATGTGCAATTACCAACCAAGGAATTAGAGCTCGAGGTGGGCTGACTAAAAATGGGTTGCCAAAGGGAGAAATATTTGCTTATATCAAAGAGCAATAGGAATTAGATAGTGCTGCTGAGAAATCTAGATGGAGGTCTCATCCTTAGGCCAAGAACAAATCTTGCAAGCCACCTATTGGGCCATCCTCAAGTGCTCAAATAGTGGCTGCCACACATCTATTTCTTGTGACACCAGCTTCAAGGAAGACAATAGCCTCTTTCTTTCCAACAAAAGAACCAAGGTTGTGGGCCCATTAGATAGGGTGTTTCAAAATGAAGCAAGGGGCAATGCCTATGAGTAAATTTTGCATTGTGTTTACACCAATGGGCTTCCTTTCAACCTTATAAGATTGTCCTATTGATAGTAAATGGTGAAGGGAATAAATGAGTCACCTAGAGGGTATAAAGGTCCTAGCTATGAAAGTTATACACTACTTTATTGTTGAAGGGAAGAAAATTTGTAGATGTTTTATTGCAGCCGATTAGGGATTCATGGGTTGAAATGGGGGTGTCGATTTTTGATGGATGAAAATATTGCAAACATGTGCCTCTTATTAATGCCATTGCAATGTGCCCTAAAAGGGCAATGCTTTTTTATGGTAGTTGACTGAGGGGCAAGTGAAAGATGCAAAATTCATTGATAACATCCTTATAGTCCATTTAGGTGGTTGTGATTCAAAATGTTACCCAATTCATAATGGATAATGTTAAAAATTACAGAGCCACTGGGTTGTTTGTTGATGCAAGATATGAGCACCTATTTCAAACACCATTTGTTGTCCACTCACTCAACTTTATCATGTAGAAGATTGAAACATAGCTTCAGTGGATAAAACAACTATACACCAAGGTTGATGAGATTCAAATGTTTGTGACTAACCATCATATGTCACAGGCCTTCCTTAGGTCCATCCTGAAGTTGGAGTTGTTGAAGGTAAATTTATGAAATTTAATATTTTGTCTTCTAATTTATTTTAGTTTTTAATCTATTTTTTAATTTTTCTGCAGTACTTTGTTTCGTAAATTCAATTTAAAGAATGAAGTAGATGATGTTTTAGATTTTTAATTTGGAATTTAAAAAATTTGTTTTAAATTTTTAACACCATATTAGGTTGTTGAACTTGAGATTTAATTTGCCTCACGCACAATCATCTTGAAATGACTTCTGAAGGTGAATAAGGCATTGAGTGCCATGGTAACCAATAGCCTTTGGAGCATATGGAGACAATCTAATAGAAAGAGGGCCCAAAAGGTCAAAGCATTGGTCATGGGTGATTACTAGTGGGCTTGTGTGGAATATGTGTTGAGTTTCACTGAGTACATCATGACTACAATCAAGTTCACTAATATGGATTGACCATGATTGGGCGTGATATTTGATGACGTTGAATTTTGGAGTGAATGGGAGGACTTGATTCCTGTCAGGCTTCAAACCAGAATCAGAATGCACATGAGACCCAATTGTTCAGGATATAATACGAAGTGATGTGAGCAAAGGAAATGATAGTTGTAAAAATTGTAGAGGTTGTATATTTTTTATTGATTTACATAAATAGGTTACGACGGGACAAAAATAGAATATGAGAGGACCATGCATTGTCACTTTTATAAAGGTTGAAAAGTAAAATGTGGGCAATGTGCATGAGTTAACAGGTTGCTAACTATGACTACCTTTTGGGAGCCAGAGAGATAAGTCTAACATGTAGTTAGAAGGTTGCTAAACTAAGTTTAGCTTTAGTGCATTGGAGATAATTACAACACAATTCTGCTTTTGATTACAAAGTCCTCATCTGTTTCAGCATGTGTTGGGAAAATTTGGAGATGTGATTATTAGTGGAAAGTAACAACCTTGTTAGAGTATGACAAAAAAAAATCAGTATTTATTATAGCCTGCTAACTACATGCAGGTTGCAAATATCTAATTTTTATTTATTTGTTTGATCAAAAGGATCATAAGAAACACCTTTTACCATTTAACGGAAAGATAAATGTTTACCCCACCTCCCGCCCCCCCCCCCTCCCCTGTAGTAGTAGTCAGTAGCAATGACGGGATGGAGTTGTCTGCACCATGTCTGTCTGCCTTTTTATGTTTCTGATGCATTTAATAATTGGAGATGCTCCTGCAACGAAAAGTTTACCAGGCATTGTAATAATGTTTGGGTATCAAGTAGAATAGGTGCAAATATTTAGCTATAATATATGGATCCTTAAAGACTGAGGCAACACAGTCATCTCCCTTGGTTGCGTACCAAAATGTGGGGGTATAGGGGTCCTCCTAATAAGGACAAGAAATATTTGACGCCACTACAGGAAAAAGGAAAATAAAATAGAACCATCATCTGTTTGTGGCACTAATGAAGTAAACATGGCTCAATCCAATTCATGTCAAATTGTAGCTCATTGCTCATTTTTAGAACTGAATTAAGTTATAAATATATTATTTTGTCACGGAGAAGAATCAATTGATTGGCTATTGTTGGCCTTCCAGGTGCAACCAATGGATCTATGGATGCTGGCAATTTACTGAAGCCCATGCTTGGACGTGGAGAACTGCGCTGCATTGGAGCAACCACTCTTGATGAGTACCGCAAATACATAGAAAAAGATCCAGCTTTAGAACGGCGTTTCCAGCAAGTCTATGTTGACCAACCATCAGTGGAGGATACAATCTCTATACTCCGTGGTCTGCGTGAAAGATATGAACTACATCATGGTGTCCGAATATCTGACAGTGCCCTTGTGGAGGCAGCATTACTTTCTGATCGTTACATCAGTGGCCGTTTCCTGCCAGATAAAGGCATTCTTCATATGTTACAGATTCTGGAATTTTTAGCATTTTTGCTTTAGTAAAGAGTTTATATTATGATATCTGACAATGTTGAAAGCTTATTTTAGTTACATCTTATTGCAGCTATTGATCTAGTTGATGAGGCAGCTGCAAAACTGAAAATGGAAATCACATCAAAGCCCACTGCTTTAGATGAAATTGACCGTGCTGTGTTGAAGCTTGAGATGGAGCGACTCTCTCTTACTAATGATACAGATAAAGCCTCAAAAGATAGGTTAAACCGTCTTGAAACAGAGCTGGGTCTTCTGAAGCAAAAACAGGAAGAGCTACAACAACAATGGGAACATGAAAAGGCTGTTATGACACACATTCAATCCATTAAGGAAGAGGTATGCCTTAAGCTTGGCCTTGTATTGTTTCAGTTTGACTATGTTATAGCTCACTAAGTTCAGTATAAAGAAAGAAAAATAATTAATGTCTCTAAATAACCGAAATGGGTCAATGGGACCCAAAAAATATATTTAGCTACAAAAAATTTATTAAGGGCAAAAGGCCCTAGGTTATGAAGGCAACTAAACTCAATGAGCTAAAGCAAAGAAACGAAGGAAGAGAGGGTTTAACCAAAAGCAGTTAAACTCCAAACTATCAGAACTGAATACAAGTAGAAATAGCCTTATGAGGGAAAGACACCTCAATGAAGCAAATAGCTGATGAAGTTAAAAACAAGTGGTTGGTCATGAAGAGGAACCACCATTATAACACATCTAGAGAAAAGCTTGAGCCAGAAGAACCAACGAAATAATTGTTAAAGCAAAAGGTTCTCTGCAAAGACCTAGAATGTCCATAGAATATCATGGGCTAATGAGCCCATGTTGAGGAATCCTTGGAGAAAATGGGTTAGTTGCCAACACATTAGCTGATAATAATAACAGCTGTACAACTGGTGTACTTTGCTTACACCCATGGAGTTGGGTTTGCAGTAAGTGTGGTGTAAGTTACAACGTGTGTAAAATCCTGAAGCTGATATACAGTAAGTTGTCAACATGCGCTCAAAATCCTGAAAGCTGAGACATGTTAAGTTTGAACACGAGACTAAATTTTTCCAAAAAGGTTTTAGATTATGGTAGTCATCCTTCAAAGGCCACAAATATGAAATAGGTAATATAGAGCTTTCATAGTCTCAAATGACATGTTCTTAGAATATTTGACTTGTGCATAGTTAGAGTAATAGAGTAATATGCAAAAACAAGAAAAAAAATCCCAAATGAAAACAAACACACATAAACAAGAACTTAGGGATTTCTACAATTACATTACAAACATGTACATTGTTTATTAGTTGCAATAAATAGTCTATAGATATGCATACAAGAGGATGCATGCCAGACACTCATCATACATACATACCAGGAGACTATTAACTCTTTAAGTCATTCTGGTTATGACTAGGTTCACGATAGCAAATCATAACCTAATAATTTAGATTTATATTCAAGTAAATAGAGCACGTAAGCTATGTCTAGGAATGTCTCCATGAAGAAAAGTTTATTACTGAGCAAAGAAACAAATCTTGTAATGTCCTGATCCAAAATAATTATGCAAATTTGACTTTAAACTGATTTTAGACTCTTTTCAAATGTTAAGTATTTGGAACAAATGATATTGGGTTTTTAGAGTTCAATTCAGATCTTATCAAACTCAGATTTAATCACTGTTTACATCACATTATTAACATTGCATTCTAAACGGTAACTCGCCAAATAACAGATGTAACTCCTGATCCTTTCCTATTACAATAAAATTGAGCACATTCAAATGTTCAACAATAACAAATTACAACACAAATTGTCAGGTGCATACTCATGTCAAGCATCAGCTAGAATCCCATATAATGTTGTTGATCTGTGACCAAATGAAGCTCTAATGTGACCTCTGAGTGAGAACATCCTCTAGCCAAAGGGGTGGCATCCTCTGACCCTTGTAATTAAAGGGGATTTGTCCTCTGATCTCAAATAGATCTACGGGTTTTTGTTCTTAGATCCAAACGCTTGAACACAAGTGCTCAAAACAGTTTCCAATAGTGTTCGTACATAGAAATTGACAAATTATCCTCTTTGAATGGATACATTCCCTTTTATATCCTCTAGAGCAATGGTTGATACCAGCTCTTAGAAATGTCAGCCTCATATTGTAACTGCTTCATTAAATGAAAGCAATGCTGTTTTCATCCTCTAATTGTACTTGTACATGTGAATCCACATCTTTAACTTTTAAACAATGTTCTTAGGTGGGAAAACCTAGCTGGAATAACTTATGGTGCCAAAATAGACAACTAGTGACATTATGACATGTGCTAGGGTCAAATAGAACAAATGCGAGAATATCTGAGTTTGGGAGTTGGGCATACCACAATACTCATACCACTGGTTGAGGGGTCGGAGCTCAAGAAAGAGGCATGCTGGGGTGGACAACTTTGAAAGTAGGACAACACAAGGAAAAGAGTGGACGACGGATGGTAAGCATGACGGGATGGGTAAGTCCAACATTCTGAAGGAAAACAAAGAAAAAGCATAGTTGGGTAGAAGTGCATACTAGAAAGGGAAACTTCGACAACTAAAACAAACGCAAAAAAATGATCACTAAAAACCCCAGTCAACAAGGAATAAACCTAATAATTACAAACTTATAATAATAGAAAAATGGGATTACATGTTTGCCTTGCACAAAATGCTTATCCGCAAGCAATTGTAGATTCGATTTCTTAGTTTCCTTTCCCTAATGTCCATGACTGCTTTAGGCACCAAAATCAATTTGTTGTCATCATCTAACAGAGGTAACTCTTTTGATGGTACAATATGTTTGTCAAGTGCCTTTTTCAGACAAGACACATGGAACACATCATGAATCTTACTAACCTCTAGCAGCCCCAGCTCATAGGCAACTTCACCAATCTTTCTCAAAATTCTATAAGGCCTGTAGAAATGAGGCTTAAGTTTCTCAAATTTGCTTGCCTTTAAAGAAGATTGTTTGTATAGATGCAATCTTAGAAACACCTTGTCTCCCATCTCAAATTTCTTTTATATTTTATGACAATCTACATACAATTTCTATTGATTTTGAGCTTGTTGAAGATTATCCTTAAGTGATTTCAGAATGTCTTGTCTTTATGATATTGCTATTAGGATTCAACTGTGTAGTTTTTGAGTCAAACTCATTGATCCATGCTTCCTACTTATCAATGTATTGTCTTTGTTTGATCAAATTATTTGCTCTTGGGAGTTGGGACCCTACTATTAGACAAAATAAGGTCAACAAAACTTTGGGCTTCATACCCATACAAAGCCATGGATGGTGCCATCTTGATTAACATGATACGTGGTGTTATAATAGTACTCCCCTAGATGGAGCCATTTAATCCATGTCTTCTATTGATTAGCAACATAGTTCCTCTAGTAACCTTCTGCCCATTTGTTTACAATCTCCATTTTCCCAACTATTTCTAGATGGTAGTTGGTATTGGGTGTGAGCTTGGTTCCAGCCAACTAAAAAGGCTCTTGCCAAAACAAGCACAAGGATTGACTATCTCTATCACTTATAATGCTCTTGGGTAATCCATGGAGTCTCATCACTTCCTTAAAGAACAAATAAACAACTTATGGTGCCTTAAAATCTGTAGAAATCACAAAGAAATGTGCATATTTCATGAGGCTATCTACAACAACATGTATCTAGTCCTTACCTTGTAGTTTTGGAAGTCTTGTGATGAAATCCATTGAAAACACTTTCCTACTTTTGTTTTGGAATAGGTAAGGGTTGCAAAAGACTTGCTGGGAATGTTTGCTCAGATTTATTTCGTTGACAACCAATACATTCTTTGATGTGACTAAGGACATCATCCTTGAGTCCTTTCCATGAAAAATTTCCCTAGTTTGTTTATAGGTCTTGAAATGCTTAGGCTGACTTGCCAAGGGAGTATCATGAGTTCATTCCCACACCGAGTAGATTTTTCCCTTGCAAAGAATGAGTTAGTTAGATGCAGTGTACCTGTCATCCAATAACTTTCCTTCTAGCATATTAGCAGCAAACACATTCTTAGCATATTCTGCAACGATTTTTCCCTCCAATCAATAGATATGTGAAACATTAAACTTACAGTTGGTTTCCTAGATAATGAATCTGCAATCAGATTCTTCTTTCCTTTCACATATTCAATGTCAAAATCATATGCTTGAAGTTTGCTTACCCATTTTTGTCATTGTTTATTCAGATCCTTCTTAGCTTCTTAGCATATTCTTAGCATATTCTGATCCTTCTAGCATATTAGCAGCAAACACATTCTTAGCATAATTTGCAACGATTTTTCCCTCCAATCAATAGATATGTGAGACATTAAACTTACAGTTGGTTTCCTAGATAATGAATCTGCAATCAGATTCTTCTTTCCTTTCACATATTCAATGTCAAAATCATATGCTTGAAGTTTGCTTACCCATTTTTGTCATTGTTCATTCAGATCCTTCTGACCGAGAAAATACTTTTAAGCTGTTGTGATATGTCTTGACCACAAATTGACTACCCATTAAGTATTGCTAGAATTTGGTTAATGCATGCATGATAGCTAGCATTTCCTTATCATTTATCGAGAATTGCCTCTCCACCTCCTTGAGTTTACAACTCTCAAATGCAATGGGATGTTTGTTCTATGAAAGAACAACTCCAAATCCCTATATCAATGCATCACATTCCAAATCAAATGGAAGAGAGAATTATGGAATAGCTAACACGAGACATGAGCTCATTATCTCTTTCATTTTATCAAATGTTCTCTATGCA
>VDFB02381488.1:0-19213 GCA_007258455.2 Sequoia sempervirens | reverse complement strand
AAAATTGAAATGGTGGAGGGGAAAGAGAAAAAAGGGGGGTTCATTAGAACCCCCCTTCTAATGAAGGGGGTTTGAATGAAGGGCGTTCATTAGAACCCCCCTTCATTAGAAGGGGTGGTTTGAATGAACCCCTCTCCATTCCGCTAAAATTTTCCATGAAAGTTTCCTCTAAAATAGCCTTCAAACGAAGGCTCCAAAAAAGCATTTAAATGGCTAATTTTTGGATTTTCTAATATTAGAATTTTTTATTTTTTATTATTTGCAATTTTTTTTTCTTAAGTTTCTATTATGAAAGTATGTGAATTTTTTCTATATAAGTAAGAAAAAAATCATAGAAATTGTCAAAGATATTTTTGTTTTACAGGGCAAGCTTTGGAGGAGAATATCTAAAGAATTGTGAAAAATATTTTTGTTCTATTGGAGGAGAATATCTGAAGAATTGTGAAAAATATTTTTGTTGTATTGGAGGAGAATATTTGAAGATCAAAAGAGGCTTTGGAGGAGAATATCTAAAGATCAAAAGAGGATTTTTCTCTATTGAAGGAGAATATCTAAAGATCAAAAGAGGCTTTTTCTCTATTGGAGGAGAAGATCAGAGGAATTTCCAAGTGATATTTTACAAAGAAGGAGATGGGAAACAAAAAAAAGAAGAAAAAAGAAGAGTCAATGAAAGAATTCAGTAGAAGAGGAACAAATATTACATGAAGAAAGCTTACAAAGATATCATAGACGAAAACAAGGTATGTCAAACTTGAGCCTCTCCCAATATTATTCCTTTCGTATCCCTTTAACCTTCCATTTTATATTTTTATTCAAGAATTATGTAGGAGCACTAATTTATTTCTTTTGATCAACATAAAATTTCCTATCTCAAACCTATCTCAAAATTACTTAGTTTCATGCACTCTCTATAGAAATTTAAGAGTGATAATATCTTAATTTACATTAGATTTAATATTACAACCTTGATTTTCTTTCTTTAAACTAACATGAATTTCCCTTCATTAGCCCCACACTTGAAAGATGAAATAAATACCCAAAATGATTAATTACCATGAAATACCAAAAGCCTCTAATAGAAGACAAAAAAAAGTGAATAGGTACTGAGCATTATTAATAGAAATCACAAGTGTGACATCATGAAAAAATTGATGGTAAAATTGATGAGAATAGAAAAAAAGAGATAATTAATTATCTACAAAATTAACTACTAGAAATCCATAGAAGGGGATGCAATTGGAATATATCAAATGAACACAAGAATCCAACGAATTTTACAGTTGATAGACAAAAACAACAAATTTCCAATCTTACAAAAATTTAAGATGTTTCTCCATGAAGGTTGTGTCCTCATTCTCCCTTCATCACCTGTACTTTGTGTCCTCTAGTTCTCAAGCTATGTCTGATCTAATCAAGAATGGAGTAATATTTCAATCTCTCTTGTGAAATTTTAATGTTGTTGGAATTTTTCTTTATGGGGGCTCTACTAACTTTAATTAACCTCCTTAGAATAGCTTTAATCCATAAAATATTTCTCTAAAAATGTAATTCATTCACCACTCTTAATTTTTTCCATTTTCAAGTCACTAATTTATTCCATAACCTCCCAATGTTTGAAGAAAAGTTGTTCTTCTTTCATAGGGACAAGCACCTTTTCCTTGGAATTTTCTTAGCCATTTAGATAGTTTTTAGTTTCATTTTGTTGGTCTCAATGAAGAACCACTTAAGGATTGTATGATGGATGATAACCTCTTTTTTCATATCAATATTTTTATTTGCAATCAAGTTCACAATTGAAGCAACAACCTCTAAAGAGAGAGAATGACATGGACGATCAGCTAGTGAAATAGAAGGGGAAAGGCATAAATATTTCACTTTACCTCATCATCCAAATCAATTTCATCCTCCTTTATCACTTTACTCTTCACCTTAGGATTATTTTTCTACCCTCCAATCCCTTTAGTTTACCATCCAAAATGGGGTCATTCTCATCATAGTTTTCCCCTTCTTTAATGTGACTTTAGCACTTCTAATATCTTCACCACCAAAAAAATTCATTCTTCCATGATTCTCAAGATCATTAGGGCCAAAGACAAGACTTTATTGGAAAGGGGACTTAGGGTCAAGACTCAAGGTAAGAATAATAAACCATTTTAGGTGTAATCCATAATGGAATAAGGTCATCTCTTCTTATAAACATGTAAGTCCAATTTAGAAGAAGCAAGGTGGATTCTACAAGTAGCAATGACAAGTGGGGGTTTCAAGGATAATTCATGTTTAATAAGTAGGATGAAATATTTGTGTAGGGAACAACCTTAATTATTCTATTAAATTCAAGAATAGAGTATTCAAGAAAGGGTAACATAATGAAAGGAAAAATCACTAGGTAATTGTCATGAAAATAGACAAATGATGTAAAATGGTGTAATTGGCTTGGAAGTGATCCTCAAGCATGACATACCTTGTTAGCAAAAAATGAGCATAGATAAAGGATTTTGTTCTAAGTTACTTTGGTGTAGTTCTTATACCTTAGTATGAGAAATAAAAGGGAGACAAGAACTTATGTGGTGAGTTAGAAAAGGATGGGGTAGGAAAGAACAATTAAAATTGAAAATAGACATATATTCACAAATAAATAATAGCACATCATACATTCATTATATCATCATGTAATATATTATATTCATCATATATATATTTGTTACATATTTCATTTATACATCAATATTCTTTCTTATATTTCTCTTCTATATATCATCCATCTATAATATATTACATACTTTCTTATTTATTCTACTTCTATAACTCCACCATAACTTCATCTAGTGTTTCTTTCCTTAATTTTCCTATATTTTTATTGTTTCTTCTCTTCTTTGCTTCAAAATTATGACTAATGTTTCAAAAAATCCTTCAATTATCTCTACTAAATATCAAATCTCTCTACATTCTGATATTTGCGAAAAACCAACAAAGCCTTGGCATTTGCATAGACTAGTTTATCATTTATTTTATATGGTAATTGCAATATCTAGGATGTGAGTGGTTCCACTACCTCCATGAAAGTGTGCTCTTTGTCTACCACAAATGTAATGTTATTCACATAGTAGTGCATAATATTAGAGGATTCTTAGTCCCTTGATTTCATTTGGGCTTAGAAATTTTTGAAGAATATGAGTATATGTTTAGGATGTAACATCTTTAAAATGTTTTACATGTATCTCTATATATCAATATATCTCTATATATCAATGAGATTTTTGACTGAATTGCCATGGCATGGTACTCTCACACTTATAGCAGGTTGTCATATCTTTATGAAATGCCTTTAGATCAATTTCTTCTCACTGGATTTTGACAAAATATCATGTTTCTTTCTCACAAGAACCACCATCCTATGTGATTCCCCCTCAAGGATTAGATTGAAAAAACACGATTAAATACAATAACACAAAATTTATATTAATACAGAACGTCCATATTTTATGTAAATTGAGCAAAGATTATCAGAAAATTTCCACCAAATATGGCTTTTGGGTAAAGATTGTGGTTGAAACCCTTTTGTAAGAAGACTCATATATATATATGTGGAACAATCATTAAAGGTTGTTGTTACAAATGGACACAAAAAATTTAAATTTGAAATTGTCAAATTTGAAATTATGATGTGAATGAAAAGAAGACGAGTCAAGAATTCAATAAAGAGTTAGTGTAGATATTATTTTACTAACCAATTGATCTTGTTAATCTCTTGGCATCTTATGACCTCCAAATTCCTTTACTTCAAGCAAGTTTATCACTACATAATAAACAATTTGTTGAATACCTTATGTATATGTTTAGGAACCAAATTGTGGTATACCTTATGTAGATTGGTGTGGATAAAGATGTATTGAGTTTGAGAAGGAGAATTAATAAAGAACCCTACTTTTAATGCCTATTTTCAATGTTCTTTGAGATGGTACGGTTTGTACAGACCATTAATGGGCTTGAGATTGGTTGGAATTGGTAGAGGTTTGAATCTATTTTAATCGGGTCTTTGTTTTGTTTCATTTCATTGAGAAAGTCAAAAGTTATAGCATTTTTATTGAAGACTGCTTGAAACCCTATGAGGGTAAATAGAGAGCATTTAAAATTGTTGAATTCATTATTTTGTATGGTAGTAAAAAATCTAAAAGTTGTTGAAATAAAGCATTTGTTTGTGTACTTTCATGTTGCAAATTTGTAGACCCAAAGGATGAAGTTTTTTTATCATTCCATGATGCCCTAGGTTGTATTTTCTATGGTTCCAGACTGGGGATGATAGAGAATAGTAAGTGTTTGAGTAATTTGATTAAGGAGTTGGAATTCTTTATAGGTGAACCTATTTGTATATGGTGTCAAGGATTTCTAAGAAACTTTTTTAAGCTGAGGTTTATAAAAACTATGAAAGGTTGAGATCCTTTTATGCCACTATCTTGTATGACAGACTTGTGACAGTCATAGACAAGGCTGAGTGTATAGTGCATTTTAGAGTTTCCTATGCTTAATGATTGCAAGAACCTTTCAAGAATCATATGTTGAAGTGTATTTCATGACATTAAAACTATGTTGAAGGTTTGGGAGGGTCCTTTGATATTGCATGAAAAAATAGATAGGAGAGGACAGTCTTAAGAAGCATAAATAGTCCTGATTGTTGAATGACAGTCATTATTTGGTGGTGAACATTGTAGAATATATGATCCTTTAGCTATGTAGGATAAACAATTCTATAGCTAATCATGACATTATAGTGTCCACTATTATGTGGTAGACATGTTCCCTATCTATGGAAGCTCCTATGAAGTACCAAGTCTAATGCTACACTCAAAGGAGGCAGAGTTTGTCACATTAAAGATGATAATTGATCAAAATTATGACAATAGTTCCTTCACGCCCCAACTATCTATATTGATGATATTTTATTGTGGCAACATTGAGCTTGAGAATTATGATGCTCTTTGTTGTGCGTTTAATATGAATCTTGGAAATCATTTGGGCAACACTTACTAATCAATATTGTCTTTTGTGATGTTGTTTGTTGGAGGGAAAATTACTTTAGTGAACAAACTATCTAGACTATTTTGGTCATCGTCATCATGTCATTGAATATAAGAGATAGACAATTTTACTCATTTGGCTATGTATGATGGTGTCTAATTTTCCAATCTATTTTTGTCTTTACAGGCTTAACTTAGCCTTCTCATTTGATCATTATGTATTAGTTGTGTGGTCTCTTAGTTACGTGCAAGTTTTTGTATATGGCTTATCTTTCATCCATATTATTGATATTATTTCTACTACCTTATTTGTTTTGAGTTGATAGTCCTACTCTAGATATTAGTTTAGAGTTCTCATCCTGATTCCATATCTATTGTAGTATATAGAATATTCACACTGTTAAATTGTATTACCTCACACACTACATATATACAACATTGGATGTTTTTAATATATCATTCCATATCAATATCACACACCATAACTACCAAATGTTCTTAAGATATGGTTGTCCTACATGCCACAACCAGGAGAATGGAATGGTCCGGCATTGACAAATAGAAGCAAATCATTCCTCTATGAATCAGGTCTGCACATAAGAAACATAGAGTTTAGCACACAATTCTTCCTATAATCCATTGTAAGCAATATTATCTTTTCTTGTATAACACCTAATTAGCATTTTAATTGACAGGAAAATAGAGATCCACTAAGTAATGTACACAGATTCATTTATGAGGCCATTTAGAAATAGGGATAGGAGCCAGTAGGAAAAGTTGTGGACTCAATGACATGACACATCATCAATTAATTTCGATCCAACTTCAAGCCTTCAAACATAAAGGAAAATAGCTTCATCATCCATTTAGATAACAAAGTCTATGTCATTTGTGATAATCTAGTTAGTATCTCAGTCCTAACTTATTTCCCACATGTCATTAAGGCCTTCATTAATCTATTTAAAGCTAGCATAATAAAGAAATAAAAGTCACAAATTTATTGCAACTAATTAGAAGTGGGCCTGCAAGCCGATTAAATGTTTTAAAATTTGTGGTTTTTTAGTTTCTTGTTCAAACACATGTTGCCCCAGAAATTCAAGAAAAATTCCTAAATACATCATGGATTCACAATTCTTTTTTGTGATTTTATTTGTATATGAAATGGATTTTCTTCCATTTTCATTTTGTTGGAATTTAAAAGAAAAATCAAACAAAAAACTGATGCAACCATAACACTAACTCGTTTCTTGACTTATCTAACTCCTAGCAACCATTCAATTCAAAATTGTCAAACACAACTCTCAGTATAAACCTTCTTGTAGGGTTGTGGTTAGTAATTTGGATACCCCTTTAATGGTTTTAAATCATATCTAAAACCCAACATATGTTGCTTTAAAAAGAAATGTTTAAGCCAGGATTGTATTGCTACAAATTACACCAATTAGGCTTTAAAAAGAAATGTTTAAGTCAAGACTATATTGAAATTTGATTGTGTATCAGTCCAAAGGAGTTTCCCTTAAAAAAAGGAGCATAGCAATTTGCACTGTCTTGAATTTTGGATTGATTATATCATGAATTGTGATAGGTCATAACTTGCTCATTTGAAAGTATGGATGGTATTCACTTGAAAGAATATTCTTGCTTCTGAAATTTCAAATAGGTAATTTCCAATTATGAGTCTTGTATGTTTTCTACCTTCTCATGTTGAGATTCTAATGCATGTTTTAGTTAATATTTTTTTTCATATACTTTTCATAGAGATGGATCCACATAAGTCCCTGCACTCATGATATTTTCCCATTCAAATGCAGTGTGTTGAGATGTGGTCAAGAATCTTGGATCTAAGTTTGAGTCAGGCTTGGTAAGTCTGCAGTCATGATTTACTGACATGTTAGTCTTAGATGTGCCTTGTCTTTATCATTGACATATAGCAAGCAAGTATGTAGTTCCCTTTGCCATTCACACTAGTGCATTCTTTATGCCATGTCAATGATTTCTCTAGATTGATGTGAATCACTAATTGTATCATTACAATACCAAGAGTTTATGTTGAACATTACATCAATGCAGTGAAACCTCCAATCTTGAAAAATAAATTGCAACTACTTTAAGATTATACTTCCCTCCATGACCTGAAGTACTTTGGTACCTTGTCACCTCCAATACATTTGTCTTTGTCACCTTGGTTTGTTGTTCCCTGTGGATGATCACAGTTGTTATCTTCATTGTTGTCCTTCAAATGGTTGCTCCTTTGGTCATGAGAACCTTAATCTTCCTTGCAAATTTTTCCCTTAGAACTATCACTATACTTGGACTGAATATTTTCTTTTTGATGGCTATCATGCACCTTTCTCTAGAACAGCACTGTGCTAATGCACTTGACCTTGGCTTATCTTGTATACAAACGAACGACTAATTATGTTCTCACTTATCATAATGATTTATCCATAGCCACCTTGACATGTTGTCCTTTGGTGACTTATAACTTTTCAAAGAAAATATCACTACTATCAACCTCTTTGCATATATTTCCTAGCAGGAAAACTTATTTTCCTTTCCCTGTTGTCACTAAACTACACTTCTTAATGATCATTCATCTTGATTCATTTCATGGTTCATTACTATTGTTCATATGCCCTAAATGCAATTCTCTAGTAGACCTTCAATCTTCTTCATGACCACCTCAAAGGTATGCATTGAGATCTTTAAGTTGCTCTCAATATAATGGACCCCTTCTTTTGACTGTAGTCTTTTGAGCTTCATAGTTGTAATGAACCCACCAATACTTGTCATGATATACCCACACATTGTCCATTGCATGGCTCATGGCCTTAAGGCCTCTGACAAAAAAAACACCAGGATAGCACAACAAATGCACTCTATATGGTAATTATAACTGAATGAGGGTTTCAATAAATTCACCGACCTATCTCTTCTTTGTTCACTCGTAAATTTCTTTGCCTTTCAATTCTTAATATGTAGGTTCAATCATGTTGGCAAGAACCTATTGATAAAGTTCATTTCTTGAACTTAAGTCCATGGTAATATTATGGTAGTTTTGATGGGTTTTTTTCCTACTTAAAATATATACCCTTTTTTAGAAAGTCTCCTACAAACAAAAACTCTAGGGTATGCCAAAATTCATATGGTTAGTGAATAATTCATAACAAAATAGAGTGAGGATAAGATCAACACATGATAGGAGGATCTTAACTCCTCATTCAAGATATTTAAGGCTCAAGGGGATTTAATTTTAGATCCATAAAAGGATGAACCAATTATAATCTCTCTTAAGAATAGAGTTAAGTATTAGATCTTAAAGATAAAATAAAAGTTTATGCTTCATATTTATCCTAAGCAGCCTAGTATCATCCTTTTCTTGCAAGGCTAGGTATATTTTAAAAACTACAACTTAATTTATCATAGTCAAGATCCACCTAGTGATCAATTAAAATCATCCTTTAAGTTCCATATGTTAAATTTATTCGAGGTGTTTTTGTGTAGGGACTCAACATACAGAAACTAAAGTAGAAGTCAAGCCAAATTTAGCAAATGAGGCTAAAGAATATATAGTTGATGTTAGGGAGGAGGCTCAAGTGGAAGGAATGATTATTGGAGAGGGGTCAGGATCACTTCTAGATACCATCATGGATGAGCATACGAATATAGCTAAAGAGGTGAAGAGAAAAATTTCTTCTAGAAATTTAGATCATTTACTTCAAATGCTTATGGAAAAATTGAAGTTTTATGCTGAACAACCTAGAAATAGTACTAGGATGTCAATGAACAAAACTATAAAGCAAATAATTTCTCATTTCAATAACCTTGATACACTCGATCAAGCCCAAATATTATCAATTGTACTTCTAAGTAATGGGCTACAAGACCCATTACAATTGTTGGGTGTAGATACAAGTACGAAAAAGAGGAAAGGGTCACACTTGCAAAAAGAAATTGTTGAAAATTTGAAAAAAAGTTTGGGGTCCATTGGGAAACAGTCTCGATCAGCAGATAAGGAAATTTCAAGAAGAGTCATGTTGACATCAATTTTAAGTGAAAAAATGGCCAAAAAAAGACAAATATCTTCACTTTCAACTGAGACTGGTTTCAGCAGAAAGGCATTGACACAATGTGTCAAAAGGAGAAAGATTCTTGATGATAGTACCTCAAAAGGCAATTGGGCAATTATTTGTAGAGCTCCTTGATTTGACATGGTTCAATATTTTTTTAGGAACTTCATCTCAACCTTTTGGAATGATCATACCCATCCTTCATCAAATAGTAGAGATGTTATCAGACACAGGATTGGGCCCAATAATAATGAATTACATATAAAAAATTGGCTAGACATAACACAACATGAGATGTATGTAATGTTTTGTAATTCAAATCCACATATAAAGATTGGGAAAATAATGTTTGAAAGATTAAATCCATACTATGTGAAGACAAACAAGGTTTTTGAAAATTGTTGTTGTCGTTATCATATTGAATTTGATCTCTACTATCAGGTGTTCTGAAATATTAGAGAAGAAAGTGATGATATTTAGAATGCACCTCCTAGACAAGCAAGTCAGTTCATAGCATCCATCCTATGTGCTAAACCAGATGATGATAATGCAACCAATCAAATAAGTTGCATACAAGGACACTGTGAAACATGTGGAAATTTGGCTAAAATGTGTTTGAGAGATGAAGATACCGACTTGAAAAAGTTGGTAAATTACAAGAGTTACAAGTATATCAAGTTTCATAACAAAAGTGCAAAGAATTAACAAGGTTAGATTATGTAGAAGAGGAGATACCTGGGTATGTGCAGGATCATGGTGCGCCAAAAAGTGGCAATATTTGTAGGGTATGTGGCTGACGACTTTTTTTTCACCCAAAATTAATGAAATGAAAAGGGTTTTTAGAGGAGATTCTCAGCTTTCCAAAAATATAAATTGTGATTTAATTTGAATTTAATAAATAATTATTATTCATTTTCTATTAGAATTATGACTAAAGTCCTGATCGATAGGCTGATTGAAAAACATCTATAACTTTCAAACAGTATCATATTTTTTGAATCCAAAACATGCGTCACATTCTATGCTTCACATACTATAGGATTAAAAAGAAAAATTAAATTTCATGAATTTTGACCAAGTTAAGGTGGTGGAAGGGAGAGTTTTATATTTTCTAAAAGTTGTAATAAAAAATTCATAATTAATTATTTACTTGGAAAAATTACAAAAAATATGCATCACATCGAACATGAGTCCTCTACTTATATATAAAATATTACAAAAAATATTATCATTTTATTATGGTTAGGATTGGTCGGACAAACACCTACTTCTTATTTTTTCCACGAAATTTAAGTACTCTGCATTGAAATTTCAAATTTTCACCAAATAGATTTTATTTATTTTAAATAAACCTAGTATTTTAGAAACTACATTCAATTTTCTACAAATTCTATTCTTATGTATTTTTGAAATAATATAGATAACTTATTCAAATATTTACGTCAAGTTCCCTAACACTGATTTTTTTGAATTTTTTGCCACTTAAGGGCCTGTTTTTTGCACGATGATCCTGCACATACCCACCTATTGGAACATTTATGGAAAAATTTTGTAAATTGATGCAACCATACATACAACATGTTTTCTTTTCTAAGTGGCAAGAACAATAGTTTCAGACATTAAGAGATACATTCCCACTTGGAACAGTGTTATCAGTAGTTGACTTTGTAGAGAATTACTCTTTTGTAAATCAAAAAGAGATTCAATCACAATATTATTTTTCAAAGAAAATCACTATTATGGTGCATGTGTGTTATCAACATGCAAAAATGGATTTGGATGGTGTTGATAGTACATCTAAGGAACGAGTCATTAAGAAAGAATATCACTTCTATATTAGTGATGAAAAAGAGCATGCCACACTATTTGTACAACATTGCTTCAAGATTTTTTTTGAATATTTGGCAATCAGGGGTGTCAAAATTGAAAAGCATTTTGTATGGTCAAATGGATGTGCTTCACAATTTAAATCTTCAAGGCCATTTTATGTACTATGTCTAGATATCATCGAAATGACAACATACCACATGTTTGGAGCTTCTTTGAGAGTGGGCACAGAAAGGGTGAACTTGATGGTGTAGGAGATTGCATCAAATGCACTCTAAGAAAGCATCAACTGAATGATGAAGGAGATTCCATAAAAGATGCACATGATGTTGTTGAATGGTGTCAGAAACACTTTGCATCAAATGAGGTCAACACATCTTCAACAAACAATTGATACATTCCACATAGTGTGTTTTGGGAGATATTAGGTATGTTTTTGTTTATATTTAAATCTTTAAATATACATATAAGTGTCATTCAATTTTATTTATTTTAGTTTGAACATATTTATATTAAATTATGATTTTTAATGCAAAATTATTTTTTATAGGTGTAGATAGAAGATCGCATGGATGCAAGAGGGTAGAGAAAACAATATCTTTGCATTCTGTCATTAGTATAGATAGTTTCCCATGGACATTGTAGACTAGGGATTACTCATGTTTTTGTTATGACTGCATTTTAGAAATATATGATGAATGCAACAACCAACAACAAGGATATGTTAGTGGATGGAATTTGGTGCCACTAGATGTTAGTGACACATACAATGAAGATGAAGATGAAATATTTGAGGACATTCCTTTGATTTCAATTGATTATGACCATATTTTAGGACTGATTAAAAAGGGTATGTATGTGTATATATTTATATCGTACATGTACAAGCTTGTGTAAATTTGCAACTTAATCGTTTAATAATTTTTTTGCTACTTATTTCAAGTAAATTTATATATAGTTAAATGATAGTGGAACTCCTTTTTTTACAAATTTTCCATGTAAATTTGGTGCAGGAGATGTTTTTGCAGTCATAGCAGAGCCTGGAAACATAGAAGGTGTTAGTTATTATCTATTGTGTCACACAAGAGAGAGGCGGAAGCTAGTAGAATAAAAAACAAGTGATGGAATGTCGTTCCCCACAGGTTTGACAAAATAAATAGATGCTCTTGCAAGATTTATCTATTGAATGTATATAATTTGAATTTGTTACTCGTATTGACCTTGTAAATGTTATGCCTTACTTTTGAATGTTGGTTCCCATAGGTTCAGTTGTAGTGCAAGGGACATATCTGAAACAAGTCAAAATTGTTCAGCATGGAATTCATTTTATTGATTATCATCCTGAGAGAAAATTATATCAATATAGCCACCTAGTAGTTGCTACTACCCTATCCCTTCATCCAGTTCCACATGCACATGGACATCGTAAGTGGAGACTAGATAGTGATGATCATCAAAGAATATTACATGTTATTGAAGAGCGAGTTGAACCACTTGATTTGGTTTGAATAACATGATGTGTCATAGGTGTACTTGAAAAATTTAAACAAATTTTACGACTCCAAACTATATTAAATTGAAAAAAATTCCAGGTTCATTCCATCTTATTTGTCAGCAAAATAAGTATATTAGTGCATGTATATGTTACTTTAAGTTTAAAATCTCATTCAATTTTAAGTATATTATGGTCTCAAGATTTTTTATAATAGCTATACTAATAATTTTTGTATAATAGTAACTTCCTTTCTTATGGATGATGAAAATAGGCATCAAATGTAGTAGGAGTTATACAAAGGATTTTATAGAGCTAGTTGCCCCATGACAAAAGTTGTGGCGAGGTCTGCGATGGAGATGACCATGAAAAGAGAACCCAAAAAAGTTTCTTTTGTTTTACGCCTGTAATATCATGACTGTTCAGTTAATGTGAGATAGAGATACTTTTTAATGTACTTTAGGCCTTAGTAAAAATGCTTGAACTTATCAGAGAGTATTTGCTTGTTTAGATGATTGTTTATCAGGGCACCCCTAAATTCATAAGTTTGTTCTATTTGGATTTTTCTTAATGAGGTTGTGACTTTCAAACACAATTTGTGTTTAATTGAAAAATCAAAGCTATAGAGGGCATTATAAGCTTATTAATGGAACTATACATAGCTGATATATAACTACATGTATACTATGTTATTTTTTGTAGGGATGTGATGGTTCTCTGCTTCTAGATAATACCTCCAACATGGTTGGATAGTAGGATGCACTATCCAACATAAACTCTTTGAGGCTCTAGAGAAAGTGTTCCTTGGTACAATCTCCTATGCTAACATTCTCATAATTGTTCCAAGGGGTGTTGTAATTCTAGTAAATAAGATTATTTGATGTCCTTTACGCCAAATTGTTATGCAGATCTATCAATGTGGATTTACTTGCTTTTCTTTCTCTATGACTGTTCTTATGGCTATTGAATTTGGCAGCTTTATTTATTTGTGTTGATTTAGTTCTTGACATACTAGCTTGTGAAGTTGAGAAATGGTGTGTTTTATTAGATATATTTTTACATATATATATATATATATATATATATATATATATATATGGAATTGCTATTGCAAAGTGGTGGTCCATTTTGGGAGGTGTATTTGGGAAGAAAAGATAGTCTAACTACAAGTGAGAATGATTCAAATGATAAAATTACAAGCCCTAGGTCCAATGTTACAACTCTTGTCCAAATTTTCAAGAAATTTGACCTATCTATAACCGATTTGGTTGCACTTTCAGGTACCTGCACTTAGTTACAACTCTTGTCCAACTTTTCAAGAAATTTTCTTTGATTACAACTCTTGGCCATCCTACTTTCCTCCTTGTTAGAACATCTATAGCTTCTAATCTTGACAAGGCTCAACTACTAGATTCATTCAAATCCTCTCGAGCAACTATACTCTATGTATCTTACTAGTACTCTCTTTCTTACTATTTTCATTGATCAATCTATAATGCTTTTACTCAATATTAATGTTATTGTGTTTTCAATACCCATATGTAGGGGTTCATAGATGACTATGCAAGCCTAGTAGAAGCCATCAAGAAGGTGGATGTGGTCATTTCAACAGTGGGTGCATCACAAATAGTAGATCAACTCAATGTCATCAAGGTATTCAAAGAAGTAGGAACAATCAAGGTACATTTCATGTCTATAGTTTTACCTATTTCATGACATTGATATTGATGGGTTTTTCTAATTTTAATGTCAGTTTTCATGGTCATTGAAAATCTCAAGTTTATTAAATATTTTCCTGTTCGATTGTTGTTTCAAGCTAGGGGTGATCCCATAATAGTGGTTTACAATTTTTGGCCAAACTGGACACTGAAATTATTATTTTTAACTAAATCTTCACATTCGAGCACTTATAGTGGCTAAACTGTGAGGAATTTGAAGATGGCACTGCAAACTAGAGTGTCATCAAATTTTTTCTGTAGATTCTAAAAATATATTTTTAAAAAAATTTGGAATCAAATTTCACTTATTTTTCCATCTCCCACAAAAATTGATTTTTTTCAGAAAACAACATTTTTAAAAAGTGACGCACACCATATAACGCATAACTTTTTTTCCATGAAGGATAAAATTCTAATTCTTTCAAATTTAGATTTGTAACTCTGATATCTAGTGCTTCCACTTGGTTAGATAGTTTTTATTGAATATTTTTTCCTTAATCAAGTTTCAAAGTCAAAGCGAATTACAATTTAGACACATGACCGTATACGTGTAACTTTTTTTGTATACGTCAAAATTTTTTTTTTTTTTTTGTTGGATCAAGGACTTCAATATCTAATGCACTCATATTTTTCAATTTTTTTTTTGATAATATTCTATTTTTCCACATGTGAAGAACAAAGAAATTTATTTTCGATGAAAAACCTATGTTTAATAAAACTTAAAAAACAAATACATAACAAAACCAAAACATATTAAAATTATATTCATTGGATAGCTTGTTCTAAGGAATACCATAATCATTCATTTGATCCCCCAAAAGCTAAATCAAAAGTGATTTGTTATCAGCATTTTGATAGGTGTAAAGGAGAGGCATTTATTGGTATGGTTTAAAACTAGCAAGGTTCTATCCAAGGGGTTTTGATCTAAGGTGATTTGATCAAACCCTCTTCAATTGGAATCCTTAAAATGGAACTTTTTAAGGCTTAAATCATTATATTTTCTAAAAATATGTAATTTTAGCTAAAATTTGTTCCTCTCAGGAATTGTAAACCACTATTATGACAACACCTCTAGGCAACAACATTTTCTTATTACTTTCTGATGGTATTAGTGTACCATGTAAACCAAAGAAGAAGCAAATTTTCTTTGAATGGTAGAGATTTGTTTATTTTTTAATATTGAGATTCACCATGAAAAGTAAAATTAACAACTCATGTACTTGTTGGCATTACAAAGACACTTTTTCTAGGGAATATCTTTTTGGGCATCTTTCAAAGCATATATGTGAAAGGGGATCAAACTAATTTTGAAGTCAGAGCTGCTAGTATGGAAGGAAATGATTTGTATCTAGATGTAAAATACCTCACTTTTAATGAGTTCTTGAGTCAATTTGCTTGAATTATATGAGATACTCTTGGAATAAGTGAGCTATTAGGTAGCATGAGAATAAAAGTTTTGAATATACATTTAGTGCTAGATATTGTGTATGGGCGATTCATTTACACTATTTTTGGAAATTATCTTGATCTTCTCCAAGAGAATATATCACTATCCTCCAAAAAAGGGAAAGTTGATTTTAAAATGCTTTTAGAAAAATCTTCCACTCAGCAACCCTTGCATACAAGCAATGAGATTCTTTAATTCTGGTTTTTTAGCCTCAGGAAATTGAGACATAAGTTATGGAATAGAAGAACAATATGACATACAATGCAAATAAACATAAGCCTATGTATAAGTATACTCCAAAAAAATGAACTTAATTTTTAAACATTCTTAGCTGTCTTTTCAGCCTCGAGAAATCTAGATATAAATTATTGAATAAAAGGAAAATATAATGTGACACTGAATTCCTATAGAGCTTTTGAGAATTAAGATTCTGGGGAAACAAGGTAGTTGGAAAATGATGATGCAAGATAAGAGGAAGAAAACATTACTTGTTTTCTTATACTTCACAGGTTCATAGTTCCATCACAAAATTCAACTTGATCAAAACAATCAATTACCAAGTCTTTCCTTTCAATTTATCACCATTCTTCTTGACTGTCCTAATGTACACCAATGGCATCTACAAGCCTCAACCATAGAAGTTAAGTTTCCAAGATACATACATCTGATCTAATACTTGGAATGAGTGGATTATGTTAGAAACAACATGCTTAAACATATTTTACATCCCAAGAGCTCACCTTAGATGATTTTGTGAACAAAATCTTTAATGACCCTTATATTCCTTATAGCCATGCCTTAAGGAACTATCAACAACTAATTTTAATACAGATCTCCATTACTGACTATAATCAACTTTTTGAATGCCCTTTCAAGTATTAAAAAATATATCAAAATATTATCATTTTTTGTTTTGAGAAATAATGTAAAAATTAGACTATCTACGCCCCAAAATAGGGTTGATCAGATTTCATTTTATTAGGGCTTTATTGGATATACTAGTTCCAAACAAAAAAAAATTGGTCATACAAGAAAATGTACTATGTTATATACTAGTTCCAAAGAGTATATCCTATCATACAAGAAAACGTGCTATGTTATATACGTATAGCATAGATCTTGAAAGATTGAAAGATCTGGTAGTACAAGATAAAAAAATGTTTATAGATTTTCAAATTCTATAATTAAAGTGTTAAATATAATTAAACATTCTAAAGGACTGAAATTCAAATATATGCCTAAAAAATGAATCTATCAAAAGATTGAAAGATTTGACTGTAAAATTTGAAGGGCAAACTTAAAAGGCTTAAAAGGGGCTTATTTTATGGAAAGGTTATGATGTTATTAAAAAAACTAATTGAGATTCCCCAAATCACATACATTGAAGACTGGGCATATCATTGAATCTGGACATTGAACACAAACTATAAGAAAGGAATTTTTGATCAGGATGAGAACTAGTTTTTTAACTTTTTTCCCATTGGTTGCTTCGTTAAGGGAATGATGCATATGTTTAATAAAAAGGGCTTAGTAACCAAGAAAAAAAGGCATGCTAAGGATTATGACACCTTACATCTACTAAAGAAGGTCACTTAGAGAATGAATGCCCATTAACCGTGGAATGTGTAGATTCATAGTCTTGAAGTATGGCTTATCAATCTTCAAATAAAAAACTAGTGAGATGAAGTAGTGTATGTAATACTGACTTCACAAACAAATAATACACCAACCAAAACACCCAAAATCTAAGAAAAAATAATGACAGAATTCAAATGGGCCTCAATCTTCCAACAGACTTGAATATGACTCATATGGTAGACCAATAGTTCAATGCAAGTAATCTAGAAAATAAATTCAATTTGCCTCTGTCTGTCTTAGTCAATTCACGATTAAGTTGTTACAGCCAGAATCGGCGGTTGCTTCGACACAATAAATGATTCCAAATTCATTCCCGGCTGAATCTCGCAAGATGATCGGGTCTTAAAAAGTCATTTGTAAGGATGCTATTTCTAAACGACGCAAGACAAACGCGCAAACTGTTCCAATACGGGTTCAGGAAACTGCAAAATCACCAAATCAAGCCACCGCCCTGAAAAGAATAAATGATATTGATGCGATAGTAATACAATACAGAGTATCTAGTAGATCCATTGATAATCATAGATTATGGGGTCACATAGTTTGAGATGGACTTAGAACACCAACTAGGACTCAATACAATGTTGGGTGACAGGATGTGTGACTTATCTATTAGACAAAATCAGATGGGATGGGGCACCACATTACAAAATGAACTTGATAGACTAATCCACAACCGTTTATGAGAGGACTAAAACAATTAACAGATGGTCAAGATTAGTCAACAAAGAGAATTGTAGGATTAAATACTACAATGAGTTACGCATATATTATTTATCTAGAATGACCATGAACTGAGTATGTTCACCAACTCCATGTCACCGCAAAAACATTAGATTCAAATTAGTAATGGGTGCTACGCGCTTCTCTTAAATCAATTCATTTCCACCTTAGTTGCCAGCGATCCAGTTCGATAATCGAAATAAAGCCGCTGCTTTTCAAAAGCTAGTTGCCGACTGTCAGTATAATTTTTGTTCAACTTTATTCTTCTAGCATTCCCTACCTCTTCCCTTAGAAGAGTAGTGCACTATTTTTGTAACATGAAAACAAGTGGAAAAATGCACATTAAGTGGGGACATTTATGCATGTCAAATGAAGCCACAAGTGACTGGTACAAAATAAGTTCAATATATATATATATAAATAATATTATTTACTCAAAATTTAAGATGATTATATCTATATATATATATATATAGAGAGAGAGAGAGTTATATTTATAATATAAAGGTTTTTATATATTAATGTAAGATAGTATAATAATATAAACTTATTTTAATTATTTTAAAGTACATTTTAAAATATAGAACATCCAATAATCTTTTCCACGTTTATTTGCATATACCTTATATCCAAATTTAATATTATTAATTATAAAAAATAATATTATAATAAAATATTTATAGTGTTTAATAATATAAAATTATTTTATTTACTTAATATTTGAGAATTATATATGATTACTTATATTTCATAACCAAATCTAATATAGGATAAGTTTACTTTAGTGGATCCTCAAGAGTACTTTTAAGAGTGATTCAATTAGAAAAGGATCCCTTCATAAGTATGGATGATAGATATAAATGAATTGTAGATAGTAAAATAAAATTGGGTTGACATCCCTTCACGTTGACTTAAAAATGATTTGAAATATTTGATGTGAGAGATAGTACATAGCTAATAACCAAAAAATATATATTTTTTAGATAATTCTTTAGTAAGACATCATTGACATTAAGATATTTTAGAATCGCATCATCATTCTTCACAAAATTATGTGAGAAGATGATACATATCCTTATCATAATGAATGAATCTAGAATATATTTAACTTCATTGACCAAAGTAATTGCTAATTTCATAAATCCATAAATAGCAACTAAATAACAATCTTTGATCATGCCATTATCATCAATGCTATGACTAAGAAAGTGGAAAATGCACAACAGGGATCTTTGATCATGGATTTGGACGCTGAAAAGGACAAAAATAGGACTGAAGACACT